>BQNB010118605.1:5000-20962 GCA_026074375.1 Tanacetum coccineum | reverse complement strand
ATCGACTTCACCTTTGGAGAAATGTTATGAGATGAGGAAACTTGAAAGCATCCTGTACCATGCACGTGGTGCTTGTTTGAGACCATAAAGGGCCTTTTTGAGCTTGTACACATGCGATGGGTTGAGAAATGTAGACCTCTTCCTTGAGCTCGCCATTTAAGAAAGCTGTTTTGATGTCCATTTGGTAGATCATCATATTCTTGTTGGTGGCATTTGCTATGAAGATATGGATGGCCTATATTCTTGCAACCGGTGCAAATGATTCCTCAAATTTAATTTCCTCCTCTTTCTTGAATCGTTGAGCAACCAATCTAGCCTTGTTCTTGAGTACCCCGCTAAATTTGTCTTTTTTAACCTTGAAGATCCACTTTAATTTGATCAACATTACTTTATCTGGACAAGGCACCAATTCTTAAACTTGTAATCTTTCAGATTCATGAATTTCTTCTTGCATTGCCTCAATCCATGAGGATTAGAGAAAATCTTCTTTAAAGTTCTTTGGTTCTACAGAAGTTAGGAAGGCATCACAGTAACATCACAGGCATCAGTTTCGAGTTGCTTTCTCGTGGATACTGGTCGAGACGGGCCACCAATCACATTTGCTAATGGATGATCCTTAGTCTATTTACCAATCAGTTCTAATGGATAGTGAAAGGACTGCACATTTGACGACGATTCTTATGAAGTAGAAACATCATGAAGAGGTTCATGACATGGATCATGAAAAAGTGCATTTGTGTTAGCCTTAAAATATTTAGTCGAACATGAAGTTCGTCCATTATGTATGTTAGTCTCGGTCAATCAATTAGTTAACATTGTAATAGGAAAGGATCAGGAATTGGGCAGGTATGAAACCGCTATATCAACAGCTCTTGTGTAGACAATCTATTGGGAACTAGAGAACTAAGTACTTAATTGGGGTTAAGTATTCATGAACATACAGTTGGAACAAACTATCCTAATCATGTTCTCATTGTGGGTAAAAGGTTGGGAGGAACAGGGTTTGTACGAGTCCGAACTTGGAATGTTGCAGGAGTCATTGATTGAAGCCCAGGAACTCATTAAACGTCACATGAATAGTTTCCATAATTTTTCGGGTTCTCCTGTTATAGATTCTGAAAGCTTTCTTTGCGGGTGCGTAACCAATAAAAATACCAATATCGACCTTTGCATTTAGTTTACCCAAACTTTATTGTCATTGGTCGGATAACAGAGTGAACCAAAGACATAAAGAAACGATAAATTCGGCTTCTTTGTCATCATCATCTCATATAGAAGTTTTTGTTTGTATCAAGATGAATCAGTTAACAGTTTTGGGTATAACAAGCTGTATTGATTGTTCGGCCTACAGAAATAATGGAGCTTTTAAAAATATCAACATTGTACGAGCAACATACCACTAAGTTAGGTTTTTCGTCATCAACACGCCGTTCTATGAGAGTGCGAGCATACAATGTTTGATGTTGATGCGACATTCGTTATAAAATAGCACGAAGAGTTTGATTGACAATCAGTTTCATTATATGTTCTCAACATTACCAGACTGTGGCATTCAAACGTACTGAATATTTTTGATGCATTTGATGATAGCGTCAGGAGCTTCATCCTTTGATCTCAGAAATTTAACCCAAGTAAATCATGAGTAATCATCAACAATCACCAATATATACTTTTTCCCATTAATGCTCTCCACACGCATCGGGCCACAAAGATCCATATGCAGAAGATAAGTTCTCTTGTTATGCTTCAGCCTTGGGGTTGACAAAGGATTTCTTACTTTGCCCTAATGCACTTGCGTCACAAGATGATACTTTCTGAATTTAAGCTTTGGAATGCCCTCATGCAAGACTATCATTGGCTACTTTTATGAAGATAGATGCGAAAACTGATGGCCATGACCTACTCTTAGTCTTTGAAAGCTTTTGAATGTAGAACATATCAAAAATCTTTAGCTATAGAATGTCATCAAGAGAAATTGTGTACAAGTTTGTGTCTCTGGATCCTAAAAGTAGATCAACACCTTCTAAATTTTGAATAAAGCAAGTGTTTTTCCGAAAAGCAACTTCAAGACCGCAATCTCAAATTATCCAACAGAAAACAAGTTATGTCCAAGCCCCTCAACATAGTATACCCTTGAGATAATTACGTTCCCCAGCTGATAGTCACCATAGCCCATTATCTTTGCAATTTGGTCTTTATTGAATCAAAACAGTTCCCAGAAATTTACTAACGAAAGTCATGACAGAGTAGCGTTCCCTGCCATATGTTTAAGCATCCGGAGTCTAGATACCAGAGGAACAATCTGGACACTTGTCATTGACAAAAAGAAAAGATGGAACATCTATAGCATTGGATCCCCATGATTGATTGGGTTCCGAGTTGTTAGCATTCTTAGATTCTACAATCTTAGCTTTTTTACTCGAACCTACAGTTTTTATTTGTTTGGGTCTCCTGCTATAGACTTTAATATCTGGTTTAGGTGTTTCAACTGAATTAAAAGTGGTTTCCTTAAGATGCACTACTTTCGTGGGAGTGGTCCTAGTTAAAGGGCACGAGTTACCAACTATAGTGAAAAGTCTTCCTGTTGGTTTCCACTTATATCCTACTTTAGTGAACGCTTTACCGGTAGGTTTTCAAATATTATTTTGTTGGCTTTTCTTAGTAGACTTAGATTTAGAGTGCACATTCACATCATTCACAAAATCCAAAGAACACACACATCATGATTTGCATCAAACATCATTAGTTTACATTAAACACAGGAATGAAAATTAACTTAGAATGTCACATTTAACAAGTATGCTTAAACATTTGCCATCACAAATAGGGTCTTTAACACGATTCTTTTTATTAGACTTAGATTTAACTCTCCTACGTTAGACTTCTAATTTATTCTTCATGTTGCTACTTGGTGTTTACGAGATCCTATCATTCTTTATATTGCCTGTAGGCTGTGATCTGCTAGAACTAGTAGAACTCTTCCAAATCCAGTAAGAAGGCAACATCAGGTGTATTAGTTTCTGTGTTTTAGAATGAATCTACCTGTTATATGAATGTTGCTCAAGGATGGTGAGAGTTCTAAAAACCAACATTCTTGACTTTGTTCTTGGTTAACAGCTACCAATTTTCTCATTAGGTTTTGTGAAACTAGCATGTCTAAGAAACAAAGAACTAACAATATTCCTGAACGTGTTTTTGTAAACTGCAAACAGAGTCCTCAGAGTGATTCCACTAGGTGTCTAATTCTAGCGCGGTTCACAATTCCCACGTATGGTGTCAGTATTTTCTATAGTCTTTTTCAGATAATCTTCATGGGCATCCCTATTGTTCTTAAGTCTATAAGAAAGAGGTTCTATATCTAACATGAACATTTCTGGAGCAATAGTGGTGGCATTAGTTATTATGAAGGCATTATCAAAAGCACATTTTACCTTTTAATTCCTTATTTCACTTATAAAATGTTGTTGTCGACAAAACCTTTTCTTGCATTTTGAGCCTTTTAAATCGCTAGTTTTCCATAGACTTAGAATTCAATTAAGCAATCAAAGAGTCACAGTGTTCTTTAGAAAGAGCACGTGTCTTTTTAATCAAATCAAATTGATCTTTGTAAATCTTTTTCAAATGCTTAATTTCTTTATGCAAACGCTTATTTTCATAAAGTAATTTGGCCACACTAACTCTAATTTGATGTTTATGGTCTCATTTCATCCATATCATGTTTGACTTTCTTTTCCTTGTCATTTTCTCTCATCAATTTGATATGTTCCTTCAACTTAAAATTGTAGTGTCCTTAGCTTGTAGTTGAGCTTCAAATCATTTATTTTCAAAATATTCTGGAAATTTTCAAGACATTTTGATATTACTCGAATGATCCTTTTGAAAAATTTCTTGATTGAGTTGCATTGTTAACTCAAGAGAAACGCAATGTTTTTCAAGTTGTGAGTAACTTTTTGAAAGATAATTATACGCATTTTCTTTGTTCAAAAGCTCAGCATCAAGATCCAAACACTTCACACAAAATTCACTACTTTGCATTTCCAAATTCACATCATTAAAAACAGCAGTAGAATTCATCACACATATCATAATATCTTGAGACATGATTTGGTGTAAAAGTCGATCATTTTCAAAAAAAAAGTTATTTCTTATGAATTTCAAAACACTGTTTGTCTACAGAACACTGTTGAACAGCAGCTTCCATCTGGTTAAAAAACTTTTGTAACTTCATTTACCTCATTTAAAAGATCTTTATCAAAAACATTGAATATGTCTTTTAAGGTCTTTAAAAATGGAATTATTTCATTTAGAAAAACAGCTTTAGTGTGTTCAAACCCCCATTCCCCTTCTATAATAGCCTCAGATGTAATCTGCTTTTCACCCCACAGTGTCCCAATTGGCCAAGATGTATTTAAACTTTTGAGCTTGTCTTAACCGAGCTTAAACCTAGGAATTCTCAAGGAAGCCTCAATTTGACAAGTTGACGAAGCAGATTGGTCAGTATTAGAGTGTGAAGTTTGTAACCAGAAAGCTTATTCATCAGACAATTCTTGTTGTGGAATAAAACGTTTACCAAAATCTTCAGACAATCGATTTAACTCAACATAATTAATTGGAGTAGTATTAACTTTCTTTTCTTTTGACATTTGAATCCGTTTTGTTTTGCTTGCATTTTAGAACGACTAACTTCCTCCATAATCAATTCTCTTCATCATCAATCACAAACTAGCAACATGTTGACTACTTAGAACACTACCATCAATACAAGGTTGATAAATCCTCTGAGCTTTCTGAGATATAATGAATTTGATAACCAAGAGCTTGTTGTGTAGTGTCATCATAAAAAACTTGTGGTTTTTGTTTAACCCCACCCCGGTCCACCATTCCCCATACAATTTCCCTTATTTATAGGAATTACTACACAACACCCACCCCCCTAATACCATCTTTAGGCACTGTCTTGAGTCAGATGACCCACTTTGTAAACAATATTATCTAGTTCCTTAATCTTCTTTTCTAAATCAATTTCTTTATCCATATATTTACTTTCCTTTTCTTTGGATTCATTTTTGAAACAGAAATGTTGCATAAAGATTCTTTTTGTATTTGATTAGAAAGATTTTGTTTTAAGTGAGTCCCAATTTCTGCTTATTGCAAGCTTTTCTTATTCTAAACTTCATTTGAGAATCATTCATTTTTCACATTTGCTTAAATCAAAATTAAACGTTGTCAAAAGTGTTGTACTCCTTCATTAAATCCTCATGCTCAGTGGTTAAGGATTCAATATTCTTTTTCCTGATATCTTTCCTAATTATATTTACATGATTAATCATTTGTTTTGAAATTTGTTCAATCACAGATAAAATCATTGAATCTTGTTGTGCATACAAATTAGTATCTTGCACAGCTGCCTGTTGCGTTTCTTGCAAATATTGAGAGTACGGAATGATATTGCTATCACTTGTTATCTCATTATCTGTAAAATCAACAACTAGTGTTTGTTCAAAACCCTGCATTGCATGCACACTTTGATTATCCATATCAATATAATTGGGTTCAATATGAGGTACCTCTGAGATAACGTCTGAACCATAGTTGGAAATATTAGCCATCAGAACCGCTTATTGCATTAAACATCATTCACAAAAAGAAAAGTAAATTTAGAATCAGAAGCATCTAAGATCCTCAGTCTGGAAGCGGACAGTTTTGGAATGGTTGTCTGATCAGCTTGACCGTCTGGAATGCTTGGATCTGCAAGAAATGCTAGTTTCTCTTCATCCAAAATTTGACCGGATTCCCGTGCTTCAGCCAACATTGCCTTTTTCTTAAACCATGCAACGTTCCTATGCCTCTTCGGCTGAGTGCATTGCCTAGACATGTGACCTTCACCTTGACAATTATAACATTTAACCACCCTTGCCCGCCCTTCTGCATTATTTCCCCCAAAACTAGTAGCATTACCCTTATATCCATATCAGCAACCTTTGTCCTTGCCTTCCCTTAAACTTGTTGCACAATAACCCTGCCGTCATGAATGGTGGCTTGGTTTCTTAGATTAGAGGATGTTCTAAGTTGATTGTTGGTTGAAGGGAACCTTAAAGAAGCTACAGCTGTCAAGAAAGCCATTGCCTTATTGAGACAGGCAATTGGATCATCTCCTTGATTAAACACAGGAACACAAGACTTGAGTCTATATGAGAACACGTGTCTTGATTATGTTAAAGATTGAGTGAGTTGTTAAATGAGCAAATAGTGGAATAGATGAGGTTTTTGATGATCCATATAAGACAGATAAAGTTGTGATGGGTAGAATGATGAATGACTAAATTGATAGTTAGTGTATAGATAAGGTGGTGGATACCTTGGTGATATGGAATGAGGAGATAAACTTGTGGTTCATGGTCATTTGTTTGTTGAGGAAACTATATAAATTGTATTGAGAGTGATAGTTGTTAAGTTGAGACGGTGATTGATTGTAGTTAGCAACAAATGCAAGAGGATCTTGTATCATTCAGAGCATCAAGCAGTTTTTATTTTGTATGTGCCTCAATGGTTGTTCGAGATATAGTACAATTGATCTAGATTGCAGTATGCAAATCGCTAGCCAACTCACGACCTCCACAAACTTGCTCCATCCTTGTGTGTAGACTTTCAAGTAAACTTTTTATTCACTTTGGATTGGTCGCATATGACATATTGATAACATTCATGTTATTGATTAGTTGATCAAATCTCGAGTAGTACGGATACAGTGTTTCACTCTTCACAAATGAAAACTTATCAAACTCATCATACAATTTATATTCTTTTTCATGTAATGACAATTGCGTGCCTTACATAAGAAGCTTAACTCTGTCCCATATCTCTTTGGCAAATTTATGATGATTTATAATGGCATACACAACCGGTGGAAGACATTGAAGAACGATGTTTGTAGCTTTATGATCACAATCAGCTTGGAGTTTCTCTGCAACTTGTTCTTCATACTTTTTTGTCCTAGTAGTGCCATCCTCTTTAACAAAAGTAGGCCAAACAAGTGGACCATTTTGAAGTGAGTTAAGAATCATTCTCCCGTTCTCCTGATTCTCTATGTATAGTTCTATACGACTCTTCCACGAGTCATACAAGGATGTTTCCAACATAGGAGGATGCTTTTCGGCATCAGCAATGATCATAAATTATGCTAAGGTTGTCATTTTGAATTGATTAATTAAATGAGAAAAGATAACTTTTTGATCGTTCAGTGATTAGAGGTTGTTGTGTTAAATTGTTGTTTGTTTTAAGTGAATGAGTCTTAAGATTACACAGGATTTTACAATTCTTGATAAAACCAAGAAAGTAATTGAATACTTCACGAGATTTTACAAATCACAGAAAAACCGTATAAATCTCCTTTGAAGAAATGTATAAATCTCCTAAGCAAAATGGTATAAATCACCCAAGTGTGAAATAGGTATAAATCGCCTAGAAAGAAATATGTATAAATCGCCTGAACCAAGCTTACATATAAATTGCCGACCAAGAATGTATAAATCGCCAAACCAAGGTTACGTATAAATCGCCGGATTTATCTCACGTATAAATCGCCGGAACAAAGTACGTATAAATCACCGGAACCAAGTACGTATAAATAGCCAGATTTAAAACATGTATAAATCTCCGAGTACAAGAACATATAAATCTCCGGATTTAAAACACGTATAAATCGCCAAACCATGGTTACGTATAAATCGCCGAATTTAAACGTATAAATCACCGTTTTCAACCGTATAAATCGTTGTATTCAACCGAAAACTTTAAATCACTTAAAGACATAATTTCTAACGTTTTTGTTTGATTTTTCTTGTGCAACTAACCATTCTAAGCCTAGTAGAAGCATAAAAACACAAACTTTAAGGTTTTTAACACAAAAAAAATCAGATCAAGATTTTTGATACAAAAACTTTCGAGCCAAAAAATCAATAAAAATGAAATCTTTTGATGTTTTTCAAAGTTTTCCTCTTACACCTACTCCCCCACCAGCCCTGTATCAAGATAGATAAACAAGAAAGTTGAGAGCTTTATGGTTTTTAACCCACAAAAGATGAATATCCTTTGGTTGAGTTCAAACCACACGCACGCCTAAACAAGAAAGAAAAAATGTACACAAAATTAAACTATATCACCCCATGGCTCTTGATACCAATTATAGAATACATGCAATATCTAAAATCACAATCAAATGACAAAGAACTAGAGAGAGAAAGTGGAAGGATGAACATTTAAGAGACAAAG
The DNA here is from genome assembly GCA_026074375.1 of Tanacetum coccineum. NCBI lineage: Eukaryota > Viridiplantae > Streptophyta > Magnoliopsida > Asterales > Asteraceae > Tanacetum > Tanacetum coccineum. Next base: position 12,691 of record BQNB010118605.1, on the reverse strand, counting down.
GAAGAAGAATATTGCTTGAGTGAAAGGAAAAGTAAACAACCAACACCCTCTCCAAGATATGGAGAGGGTACTTATACCAACAACATATGGCCGGCCATGGGCTCTTAACATGATCTTTCCATGGGCCTTGGCCTTTATACCTTACTAAAGTTCCAAAAACTATATTAGACCTACGACTACGTATTTTAGGTGTGACGGAGTCTTTTCTCGATTCCTAACACTCTCCAAATTGCACTTCATTATCAAATTCTCTATCGTGGTCTATCCTAATTGACACTATTGAACATCCTAATTGGTTTTGTATTTTCTTACTAAAGATTTCAAATTGCTCCGTAAACGCCTTAGTTTTATTCTTAAGAAATCTTGTCCCAAGATACTAGAGTATCATCTACTATGACTAGTGTAGAGGTGTTCCCCGTAACTCCGTACGGAAAGATAGGACCGAAGAGAACCATATGAAGGAGTCTTCTAAGCATCTAGTTTGTTTGAGACTATACACCTAGCTTTGTGACTAAGTAGTTTGTTTTCCAATTTGCTAGACATCACAAAGTGTTGATCAAACTTAACTTAGGTAAGTTTCTAACTAATTCCTTAGATGTTAACGACTGAATGAGACGCATATTAGCGTGACCTAATCTCCTATGCCATAAACATGAGTTTTCATCAATCGTTGCAAGACAAATTTTGTCTTTTGGCTTATTTCTTAATTTCATCACGTATAAGCCTTTCTTCCTAATACCTCTACCTATAACCTACATCCTAGTGATATCACTATCATGTTTCAGAAAAGATACTCTAACATTTATTATCACATATTGGCCCTATACTTAGCAAGTTAAATCCTAAGTTATCAGCATGTTCTACGGTATCTTATAATTGAGAGAGTTATTAGAAATCGTAACCTTTGCAAAGATGTTACCGCAAAGGTTTACTACCAAAAATGACATTAACCGTCCGTTGATGCCTTGTAGTAAGAAGATCTTTCAGTTAGCCCTCAATTTTTAGACATCCGCTAATCCTTTATCCACTTATCAGGGTTCTAAATTAACTCAAAGGCATCTCTATTTGTATAAGACAATAACTCAAAACATTTGCTCCCCAAAAATCTCATCCAAGTTGTTAGTGCCTAAATACCCTTGCATTTGATGAATTGATTAGATGTGGAAATGGAGGACACATTCCAGACATGTAACTTTAACTTTGACGTTTGGAGAGTTGTTCTAAAGTTACGGGAAAAAACCTGAGGTTGGTTTTGTCGATCAACATTCCTTTTTAGTTGCGGTGTCTTAGAAGAGGATAATGATTATTGACTTTTCTAGATGGTTGAGTTTATGACCTAAAATATGGTTTATAAAATCCAACTCTGGGTTTCAACGTTGGTTTATAAAATTGTTACCTCTTTATCACTAGCACCAGGAATTTATAATCATGTAATTTTACCATTATGTATTTATTGGTCTAGAACCCAAATTGATTTTTAAAAAGAAAACAACTTTTTCAGATTCCGGTGAACAGACATGCGACCCTTGATTGCTTGTAGGGGTCTTCGAGTTTAATGGGGCCACCCCACATAAAAGGGGGCGTTCCAGAAGGCATTTCTTTTTGAGGTATCACAATTGATTTCCTTGACTTACTAGTTGATGCTTCACATGAGTAAAACCTTGCACCTAATTTAATCACCGGAGGGTTTTTGATGAGCTTAACATTTCATTTAAGCATGTTGCTCTTTTTCAAATTTTAGATTAGTTTAAGACTTTCTACTTTGAGATTTTTCGTTGTCACATTTAAGTGATGTTGAATTTGTACTGTATCACCCTCATATTACATATATCATGGAAGGGTCTTTAGGGGTGCTACGCTTAATACAAAACTCAAGCATAGAAAACGTCTCAAAAATAACATTTTTTTAAATATAACCATTCGAAATAAAAGTTCCCAACATAGGTTTCCACAAATATTTTTATAATCAATAACATCATATTCAAATGTTATTCTTCGAAGATTATCTTTAAATGGCCTTCAAAATATTTATTTCATTAGCTTCTTCAAAATTCTTTCATCACCGAATTACCTTCAGGACCCTGAATAAAATTGCTAAAAAGTCAACAATAATGTTAAGCGAATCCATAGAGTTTATATATATATTAAATTCCGAACACAAGTATCATTTCTCAAAAATCATCAGACAACGATGTGGATCAGACAAAGTTATAGGGGGATTATTATAAGCCTCATGACATTGACGATACCAATAAAAAAAATGTCCCTATAACACCCCTCGCTAAAGTGCATATACACTTTATATACAACCATCCCGTATGTCATTTTCCCGACAACATGCGATGAGCCCAGTCATCACAGATTAGAGGTGGCACCTCCAAATAGTACAATTTCATTATATAGCGTCCTACTAAAACCGACGGTAGTTATCAATTCATGATTTCACGGTCTTTTATCTAGCGTTTAAGCTAACTTATAATAATCAAGACTACTAGCATACATTCGGGTCCCTTGTGTTCTATTTTTAAAAACAAGCATGTTATCCCCCTCGCGGGTTTATAAAACAATTAAAGTATTAAAATGCGAGGCTATGAACTCACTAGTGATGTCGGAAGAGAAATAGCGATATGAATAAATAACTTCAGGAGTCGGCGAGTCATCAACCAAGAACCTTACAATTTATAACGGTCTTAGGTTTACTAGTCGTAATGAATTAATGATTTTATAAATAAATTAAATAAATATGTATAACATGGAATTTAACTGATGATCGCGTATATTATGTATGTATTTTATAACTTAAGCTCTTTTAATATTTCTAATTGCCACTTTTTGCCATTTCAACTAATATTGTCCATATTAGACCAAAAAGCCTATTAAGCTCATTAACCAAGTCCATTAAGCTCTTTTATGGATATTATCATTTTAAAACCAGGTCTTAGCCTAATTTATATTGTACCAAGTGTTGGGCCTAATGCTAAGTCCATATATCCATTTATGTATCATTGGGCCTAGTGGATCCAATAACCTTACAGGTCCATTTAAGTACATTACAACGTATATAATAATTTTTGGGTTCCCCGGGTCGGGATACTTTAGTTATCCGTTTATTAGCCTTTAAAACTCCAAGAATGGTCCCCTAACACCTCGGTCTAGTCATAAAACCATTTTAACGTAATAAGAGTTCGGGATTTTAGGGAAAAAGTGTAATACTTTTGTGTTAAGGAAATTGTTGTTATTTATAAACCATAAATAGTATAATTTATATATTTATATGCTTGGTTTTATTTTTAAGTCCACTTTACAAATTTAAAGTCATTTTAATACATCTTTTAGTTATTATCTTATACATAAGCTTACTTTTATACGATAAAGGACACATTAGCTTGTTGTGACTGACATTTCACTTCACACCATTTTTTGATGCCATTTACAAACCATAAAGAGTTGGTTGACTATCCAATTGATTCAGAATCTACATGACTTTAGCTACAACCCATAGTTTTCACTTTTTAATTGGTTCAACCCGTAAATATGACTTTTTACACAATCTGTACAGCAAGGTCCAGATTTGACTAGTTTTAGTGTTTTGACCATAACTCATTCATTATTTACTTTCTTGGAATCATCCAATTTGCCCAATGTACATAAGAGATTTATCTATGACCTCATGTCATCAAATCAATCCTCAAACCTACTGAGTTTTGTAGAATCTACTGTTCATTACAGCTCATAATTTTGATGATCTTTTCACTTGTTTTAGATGACTATTTTAGCTATAATTAACCTAGATCTATACATGCATGGCCATGGGATATTACTTGATCATCAAATATCATACATGTACATATACATTTGAAAATCAAAATGAAACATAAACAAAACTCATGAGATTTTACCACAATAAAATGAAGATGATGATCTAATGATCAAAAATATACAAGACTTCAATCTTCAAACTTGATCTTCACCCAAAATAATTTTTGATCACCATTTTTCTTCACCAAAATGACCTTATAAAATTCTTATAAAATCAGCCCCAAAAGTGTACAAAACCTTCTTGAATGCTTCTTTAAATCACCACCAAAATTATAAGGAATATACTAGGATATCATCATCACTTGTGTGCTTAATTTTTGGTCTTCAAAATTTTATGATTTTGGTGTTTATTTGCTTATGGGGGACGGCAAGAATAAGGGAGAAACAAGAGATATGATATTTTTTTAACTATGTGAAAGTGTGAGTGAAGAGGTTCGTTTTTATAAAACTTATACATGCATTACATGCATTTGACTAGGACAAATGTCCTAGTCCTTTCTTCTTCTGTGCCACCCGACCGCCATGAGGTGGTGGTGTCAAAAATTTTGTTTTATAATTTATAACTTTAGTATTTAGGGTATAATTTTTAAGATAGGTGGGTAATTTTGAGGCTAACGGGTATTAATCGTAAAATATTACGAAAGTTAAGACGGAACTACGAAGTGAAAACGATCAAAATAAAAATATAAGTTACATCATACGGGTTATTTTTTTCTGAAAATTTAATTTACGTAGAGTACAAGACGAATAATAATTATAAACATTGCTCGTAAAGATTTTACGTAAAATACAAAAAATGAGCGTAACACAAAAAATAAAAACGAATGTAATAAAATTATTTCTATGGCATTTTGAAAATATAAGCGTCGATGCTTAACGTAGAATTCGCCAGTTCTTTGTAAACGTCGCGTAAATTACAAATGTAAGCCCTAATTCTCCCGGTTAGTCGTGAGTTCATATCTCAACATAAAAATGAAAAATATAATTAATACTCGAGAATAAAATAACGACCTGAAATTGACAGATTGTCACATGTACATTCGAGATCAACTCCCTTGTTTTTCTCTAATGTAGACAATTTTAATTTTAGTTCACTAAGTTCATTTTCTAAACTATTTCTAGTAACTTTTAGTTGTTTATTCTTAGTGATTATTTTTCAACTCATCTTGCAAACTTTATCATATTCATTATCTAAAGTAAAATCATCTATTGATGAATTTTCATTACTAAAGTAAGAGGAGTCGGAACATACCTCATTTGATGCTTGAGCCACAAGACATGTTTCGTCTTTAGCCTTTTCATCATCTTCTTCACTGCTATCACTCCAAGAACCTCCGACAAATGCTCTTTGGTTCTTGTCTTTCGGTGGTTTTGGACATTCTCCAATAAGATGATTTGGATCACCGCATCTAAAACACTTCCTATCGTTTTTGCCGTTCTTGTCGTCTCGGCTTCTTTGGAACATTTTTTTGTCGTTCCGTGGTTGTCTTACGGATCCGCCTCTTCTCTTGAAGAACTTCTTGAAGTCTCTAACCACCATGGCGTATTCTTCGTCTTCACTTCTAGAAGTCGAACACTCCTCATCACTAGATTCCTTCTTAGCCTTAGAGCAAGAGATTTTCTTTCTCCTTTAGCTTTGACTATTTTGAAATCTTTCTTGATGATCATCTCGTGAACTTTGAGGTTCCCGATGAGTTCATCAAGTAAGTAGTGATGTCAAGTCTTTCGACTCTTCAATCGCTGTGACCTTTGCTCTTCCATTTGGGATGTATAGACTAAGAAACATCCTAACAAATTCTTGGCAGAGTACCTTCCATCAAGAGCTTTTAGACTAATTATAATAGTATTAAACCTAGCAAAAGCACTATCTATAGATTCGTCTTCAGAAATGACGAATTGTTCATATTGTTGTACCAAAAGGTCGATCTTGTTATCTTTGACTTGGCTATTACCTTGATGGGTGATTAACAAAGTTTTCCACATGCTTTTGCCGTATTACGACCATGAAAAATTCTTTCATATTCTTTTCTTGGCAAAGCATTGTAAATAACCATTTTGGCTTTGTTATTTTTCGCAAGCCTCTTTTTAAGATCATCATTTTATTTTTCAAAAGGGATAACCTCATCTAGTTTGGTTTCTGGGTTTTGTTCAATAGGTTAAAAATCACCGTTAGTAATAACATGCCAAAGATCTAGATCTTTTTATTTAAAATATGTTTTGAATCTATTTTTCCAATAAATAAAACTATCACTTTCAAAGAGTGGTGGTCTTTGAATGGATTGCCCCACTAGATATTTGTTGGAACCTATAAATCGATCCAAGCTTTAAAATACAATATATTTTAAAAATCTTGAGTGACCTCGGCTTCTGATACCAATTGTGGAAACTAGAAGGGGGGTTGAATAGTTTACAGGTTAATTAGCGTTTTAAAATTTTACTTCTAAAATTGTTAGATCGAGTATATGTTCAATCAATCAACAATGTGAACCAATCAAGATAATTATCTACTTGTAATAACTACATAAACAATATAAAGAGATAAAGGAAGGAACGATCAAACCAAAACATCAAGATTTTTAGTGGTTCGGCTACGAAGCTCTTCTTCGCCCTACTCCACTCCCCGAGTATCCTACTCGAGATTTCACTATGTCAACAAGCTCCCTTCAGGCGGAAAAAAACGTTTACACGTCGCTTACGTTATTTTCCAACACTAAGCTAAATTCCGAGTCCTAATCTTAGCTAGAACCAATCTACCACTTCACAAGTACTACACAATCACAAGATCTACACTATCGGATTTACACACTATCCGACTTACACAATCACACAAGATAATCAAAATAGAGTTTTGAATCTTAGAAGAAGAGAGGAGAAATCACTAATCTATAACACTTTATTTCTTGGTGAATACGAGTGTTCTTCTCTTGCAATTGATAGAAGAAGGAGGAAGATAGAAGATGAGATTTGATCACTTGAAACAAGATTAAACTATGTTAGTGATCAAGATATTTAGTGAGAGAAAGAAGGTTTAGAGAGAGAAAGATGACTGAAAAATTCGTGCTAAGAGGTCTATTTTTCTGCTGAGAATAGTGCAATATTTATAGCCAGGAAAATATCAATGGTCCAGGTGGTGGCGGTCCGACGGTCCAGATATATCTGTGGGCCATCCTAGCCATTTCGGGGGCCGTCCTATAGACTGAGCACTGAATTTTTGTCTTTCGTGGATAAAGGTTTTAGCCTGGAATGTTTGATTCTTTTTGGGGGGAAAACTGAATTCAAAGTTTATGTTTTTTAATAAAACATTATTTTTTATTTTAATAAAACTATTATTATATATGATTTTTTAAAAATATAGTTTTGTAGAAATGTGATGGATTAAAAAGAAAAATTATTTACTTGACCACTAATCATTTTAATGATTTGTTTACTCATACCTTAAGTAATTTACGTCGAAATGGAAATTTATGATTAATAACACGTAACGTTTATTTTTATCGTAGAAGTTTTTTACATTTTGTCATCTTCAAACGAGAGGAGTGGAAAATATAAATAACTTTTAAAGCATTATTTGATATTAAACAGGTAAGCAAAATTCCCCTGAGTTTGATCAAGTTCTTGAAGACAAGAACTTTTTAAAGGATTGGAGTTGTCAAGTGCAGAGTAGAAGTGCTTTGTGTGACACGTGAGGTTCCGTGTGGGGGTTAAAACTCGAACACGATGGTACACGGTCTTTCACACAACAAACACCTCTAACTACTTTTCTTTCCCCGGCCAACGAACCAAGACACATCTTTTAAATAGTCGTTGCTTGTCATTTTCACTTCTTAGCTTTGTAATCGTAATTCCCTTTCTCTCATTTCCAATCATTGTAA
>BQNB010118605.1:0-2500 GCA_026074375.1 Tanacetum coccineum | reverse complement strand
TATTGTCAATATTAAGGAAAATATTCAATCATTAATGCACACGACTAAAAACTATTGTATGTGTTCTATATGGAAATAATATGCATTAAAAAAATAATTAAATTAGATTAAACTAGTTTACATTACATTACATTCAATTATGACCGTCATTACAGTCATAGATATATTCGTATCTTTTTCTCAAAGTGACATTTTTTCCTTACATGCAAAATGAAAGAATAGCGGTCCAAAAATTAAATTACATTTTATTTTTTGTAATAAACTATGTTATCAGAAAAACAATATTAAAAAATGATTCTCTAACGCTACAAATACACTTTGTCAAAAAACAATTATTCGTCGATAAAATTTTGTCGAAGCTAGAACCCCATTGTTATGCACGGGTACTTGTCTAGTAAATTAAATAAACTTAGATGTAGCATGGTGCAATTTGTTCCGGTTCAACAAGTCGTGATTATTTTCTTGCGTAATGGGTTATATTTGAGTTGTTTTCCAGAACATTTATATATTATCTTCTACTCGTACTCAAATTTGAGCTGATGATTTCTGCATTAATTTTTGCCAAACGATATTTTACAGTTCAGAAATGTTAAGTATCAAAACAATTATAGTGATGGATAACTAGGAATTAACTCGAAATTGCCAGAATTCAACTAGGATCTATCGAAAAACAGAATCAAGATCGAAGGGATGATTTTATTAATCTGTTGTAACTGAATGTTAACAAGATTACAATGATTGGAAATGAGAGAAAGTGAATTATGATTACAAAGCTAAGAAGTGAAAATGACAAGCAACGACTATTTAAAAGATGTGTTGGCGGGAAAAGTAGTTAGAGGTGTTTGAGTGAAAGGACACGTGTACCACGTGTCCGAGTTTAACCCACACACGTGCACCTCACGTGTCACACAAGCACTTCTAACTCTGCACTTGACAATCCATCCCTCTTAAAAAGTTCTTGTCCTCAAGAACTTAGATCAAACTCAGGGAATTTTGCTACCTGTTAATACAAATAATGCTTTAAAAAGATATTTATATTTTCCGACTCCTCTACGTTTTGAAGATGACAAAATGTAAAAACATTCACGATAAAAATAAACGTTTATATGTTATTAATCATAAACTTCCATTTCGACGTAAATCACTTAAGGTATGGATAAACAAATAATTAAACTTAATTAGTTATCAAGAAAATAATTTTTTTCTTAATCCATCACATTTCTACAAAACTAATTTTTACAAAATTACATAAAATAGTTTTGTTAAATAAAAATAATGTTTTATTTAAAAACATAAATTTTGAATTCAGTTTCCCCCCCAAAACAGAAACAAACATACCAGGATAAAACCTTATCCACAAAAAGACAAAAATTAGAGCGTCAGTCTAAGGCCGGCCCCCTAAATGGCTAGGCGGCCCCCAGATATATCTGGGACCTTCGGGACCGCCACCAGCTGACCATTAGATTTTCCTGGCTATAAATACTGCACTATTCTCAGCAGAAAAATAGACCTCTTAGCACGATTTTTTCAGTCATCTTTCTCTCTCTAAACCTTCTTTCTCTCACTAAATATCTTGATCACTAACATAGTTTAATATTGTTTCAAGTGATCAAATCTCATCTTCTATCTTCCCTTCTTCTATCAAGTGCAAGAGAAGAACACTCGTATTCGCCAAGAAACGAAGTGTTATAGATTAGTGATTTCTCCTCTTCTTCTAAGATCCAAATCTCTATTTTGATTATCTTGTGTGATTGTGTGAATCGGATAGTGTGTAAATCTGATATTGTAGATCTTGTGATTAGGTAGTATTTGAAAAGTGGTAGATTAGTTCTAGCTAAGATTAGGACTCGGCATTTAGCTTAGTGTCGAAAAATAACCTAAGCGACGTGTAAACGATTTTCTCTGCCTTAAGGGAGCTTGTTGACATAGTGAAATCTCGAGTCGGATACTCGAGGAGTGGAGTAGGGAGAAGAAGAGCTTCGTAGCCAAACCACTATAAATCTTGGTGTCTTGGTTTGATCGTTCTTTCCCTTATTTCTTTATATCATTTGTGTTTATCATATATTGTTTGTGTAGTTATTACAAGTAGATAGTTATCTTGATTGGTTCATATTGTTGATTGATTAAGCATATACTCGAATCTAACAATTTTAGATCTAAAATTTTAAAATTCTAATTAATCTATAAACTATTCACCCCCCCCCCCTTTTAGTTTCCACACTCACGAGTGAGTGTTTGGGGGGTTTTGATAGGTGGATCATGAGTGTGCAACTCACTTAGTGAGTTTTATACCACTCCGTCCAGCCTTAGACAAGTGCGTTTAAATTAAATCAATTTTTTCAAATTCATTTTTGTTTTTTAAACTAATTATTATCTCATCTTATCTCGAAAATGGATTAGCATTTTTTTCCATATTATTTACAACGCGTGTTTTTCTACTATTTATCGGGTTAATTCTAGGACCATTTTTAACGTTTCTCTAATAGCTCAAATGTATACA
>BQNB010118604.1:0-20962 GCA_026074375.1 Tanacetum coccineum | reverse complement strand
ATCTTTGACTGACAGTACCTTGACTTTCTACTTAGCAGTACTTTGATCTTTCATTTAGCAGTACTTTGACTTTTTCGTGGAGAAGTCTGTGTTTATCACTAATGCTTGTATATGAAAGACAGCAATGCTTGATGTTGATTTGAAGTACTGTCTTGTAGCTTTCGTCTTGTTTGAACCCCAGCAGTACTTTTGCCAATGATTTGACTTTAAGGATGAATCTTATGAATTCTAAGTGTGGTAACGGATCGAGGTGGGAGGGATAGGTTCTGTTTCAGACATCTTTTATGAGTTTAGAAAGATTTCGATTGATTAAAAGTTCTTCTAGATCAGTTATCATAGCCACCTGCCACCTAATGTCAATTTCTTCCATAGCATCTTCATCAATTTGTAGCAGGTCTTCATCATCATGAGTTGTAGGCATGGATGCTTGTTGAGAAAAGAAGGAACATATGATTTCATCTGAGTGAGAAGCATAGTTAGAAGCAGTGGGAACCTTGCTTGAGGCAGCTTGTGTATATCCTTTTGGGATATTTGTTGGTTCAGCAGTACTTTGTTTCAAAGTACTGCCCTTGACTTCTGTGGACAGAAAGGCAATGTTTGGTGAACTTGAATTTGAGACACCTTTCAATTCATGTTCATACACCTTTAAGTTGTTGTAGAGATCATCAAAATCTAACTCATCCAATCCAGGTTGTCCTCGAATCATGGTAGCCACTACATGCCACACAGATGGTAGGCTTCTTAGAAACTTCAAGTTTGCATCTTCAATGGACACTGTAGCATCATGTAATTCAAGCATGCTAAGGATATGCTGAAACCTTTCGTATGCTGAATCTAGTTCTTCCCTAGATCCAATAGTAAATGTCTCAAATTGTTGTTTCAACAGATTCTTTTGCATCTTCTTTGATGCTTCGTTTCCTCCAAATCTTGCTTTTATGGCTTTCCATAAAGATCTTGCATCTACAGCATCATGAAAACTGAGAAGATGTCTATCAGGTATGGCAGAAAGCAGTATATTAAGGGCTTTCTCATTGTTTCTTCTTGCGTTTGCAGCAAGTGAAGTCTTTGGTGCAGACACTGAGGGAGATGCAGGATCAGTTGTGGTTTGGTTTCCATTGGTGATTATGTCCCATAGTATGTGATCAGTGATAGCAATGTACTGTCGCATCTTCATGGACCATAGGTCATATTCACCTTTCTTGATTATAGGGATTCTAAGTGCAGTAACGGACGAGGTGGGAGGGATAGGTTCTGTTTCAGACATCTTTTATGAGTTTAGAAAGATTTCGATTGATTAAAAGTTCTTCTAGATCAGAGTCTCTTCACAAGCTCTGATACCACTTGTAGGATCGATATTCCTTATTGAAACACTGATATACTGTCAACTATGCGGAATCTAGTTGGCAGTACTTAAGAAGAACACACAATAGTTTCTCAAACGATTTCTTTTATAAACCTTTTGAATCTGCCTAAATTGCAGATCCCTAATACAATACTAATAATTCTTAACTCGTGTTTTTTCTATATGTTCTAATACCTTCCTAGAGATCCTTTTATAACCTTAAGGATAACTCTAGTAGATGTACAGTCCTTGTATATCATAAACTCTAATCAATACTAATCACTAAATTAACTGTTACAAGATAATTACTAACATAACTGTTTAAATGATAATCCTTTAAGATTCCTTTATCCACGGCAGTACTTCGATCTTTGACTGGCAGTACCTTGACTTTCTACTTAGCAGTACTTTGACTTTTTGCTTAGCAGTACGTTGACCAATTGACCAATTGACTTGTTTTTCCCAACACATGTTGAGATTTTATTAAAATTAGGAGGTTTTGGGTTGATTGAATTAGAATATAGTTAGTGGGTGAAGATTATTAAAAGGTATAGTGAAGTTTAATTTGGTGAAAGTTATAGTTTTGGCTCGGGTTGTGGTTCGAAGGTCACGACAAAAAGGAATAAGGGACAAGCGTGTTTTTCTATCGAGTCCGATCTTGCTACAACAGCATTGTGAGCATTCTCTTATATACTTGCTTCGTTTGTTTCATTTATTTGATTTGATTATACTCGTTGCATGTGATGAAATCCATGAGATCTTGTGTCGTCTAGTTAGTTTTTATTATAATTTGATTGAGCGAGTTAAATATGGATTGTATGCCATTTTAGATGAGCCGTGAATGAGTTTTTGGGTCAAAAATGAATTTTGGCGCGTTTTGTAATGTGTAAGTTTTGGACACAAACTTTGGCATGGAAAACGAGGATCCAGATTTTGTGAAATCTAATCTTTGATTGAAAAGTATGATAAAGCATACTGAGACGATCGTTTTGATATAAAATGGAGCTTCTAACTCCTAATAACGAAGAAACTAGAGCGAAAACGAGACATACATTTTAAGTGGAAAATTCAGCACTTTTGGGTAAAATTCAGAATGACGTTTTACTTTGTCTCGAGGCTTGCTAATTTTAAAATCGAGTAATAACGGGTCAAAACTTAAAGTCAAATTCTGCACTTTTATTAAAAATGTCATAAGTTCCTTTAGAAACTTGCAGGGGCATTTTGGTCATTTTCTGTCGAGTTTCAAGTCTTGGCTAAAACTAAAAAATTGTCTCAAATGTCATTTTGTATAAAAATCTCTTTAGAGTCCGAGTCGTGAAAATGTGATGTAACGGGTCGTTATGAGCGGGTCAGATCTAGTAATAATATATATACATAAAGTCAAAGTCAAAGTCAAAGAAAAGTTCAACGTTGACTTTTGAAAGTCAACGGGTTGATATAAGACTTGTTGGAAGTTTATAAAAATAATAAACGCTTATAGTGTTTCCAATACTTCTGGTCAAAATCCATAGTATGAACAAACATCATCATACTCCTTGCTTGCTAATCAATCAAGTTGTCCTCAACTGGATCATGAGGACTTAGAACAGCTTGATGAATATGACCTTGAAGAAATAGACTTGAAGTGGCAAGTAAGCCATTGACCATGAGGTCCAATGAGAATGAAAAAGTTTTACAAAAAGACTGGTAGAAAGCTACAATTTGATGCAAAAGAACCAGTTGGCTTTGATAAAACCAAAGTTGAATGCTACAATTGCCACAAGACAGGGCATTTTGCTAGAGAGTGTAGAATCAAGGGAAATCAAGATAATAGGAGGAGGGATGCATGGAACTCTGGAACTAAGGATGGGAGCAGAACTGGAAAGAAGGAGGACTCTAAAGCATTGGTGACCATTGATGGAGAAGGTGTAGATTGGACCAGTCACTCAGAAGAAGATGAAGATTATGCTTTGATGGCTTGCAACAGCTCAGAATCAGACACAGAGGTAACTTCATGTTCAAATAAGTGTAAAGAGTCTTATGCTAACCTTAAAAAACTGTATGATGCTCAAAGAGAACAACTTAGTGATGCAAGCATAGAAATAAAGGCATATTCTCAAGGTCTTAAGAAAGTTGAAGCACAGTTAGTTGCTCATCAACAAGGTCAACTTTGGTATGAACAAAAGATAAAATTTATGAAGATAGATTTAGATGATAAAACAGATGTTCTAACATACCATAAGAAATTGCTAGCAGAAGCTCAAAAAGAAAAAGAAGATTTAAAGGCTAAAGTAGAAAAATGGCATAACTCTTCTAAGAATCTTAGGTAAACTGTCTTAATACCCAATAATGAGGTGCTAAGTAAGTTTGGGCTTGGGTATGGGGATCACAGATATGATGGTATTTTAAGCTATGAAAATGAAGTTTTACAAAGTGTTTTTATGAATAAAAAGACCGTGAGTTAGGATAAAACAACCTTTGTATGGGGGGGATAGGTTTGTACAGAAGGTGGAATGCAATGCTGTACCCCACCCATTGACAGGGAATTATATGCCCTCTGGACCTGATATTGAAGTAGATTACTCACAATTTACATATGATCCAAAACAAACTCAACCTAGTGAATCTGAATCCCAATCAAGTGAATTTGATACATGTGAATCTAACATTAGTACAGAACCCTCTGAATTAGTGTCTGAACCAGTTGTCAATGAATCTAATGTAGAATGTCAACCTAAGGTCTGAGTCATGATGCTCCTATCATTGAGGATATTGAATCAGATAGTGAAGAGAGTATATGTGTCTATTACCAACAGAAAACACAAGAAAACACATAGTTTTGCCAACAGCAATAGTAATAACTCTTAGGGGAAACTGTTAAGAATCAGTTTACACAAATATCTTCAAAAACCTAAAGTTGACAAGAAAGAGTTGGGGTATGGGTTTACTGTAAGAGCATGTTTTGTGTGTGGTAGTCTTAATCATTTAATCAGAGATTGTGATTTCCATGAGAAGAGGATGGCTAGAAAAGCTGAGTTAAACAATGGGTGGAACAGAAAGTCTAGTCAAAGGGAGATAAGGCAAACTAGGAACAATGTGCAAAGAGTAAATAAACAAAACAAATTTTGTTCCTTCAGCAGTTACTAAATAGAAAGAGGCAAAATTCTAGTTATACTGATAGAGATAGCGGTACTAAAAATGTTAGTTACTGCTAGGCAAAAGCTTTAACAATCAGGCAGTACTAACTAGTACTGCTATGAAAGTTAATACTGTTAAGCCCATTGTGAATAGAGTTAGACCAGCAAATGTTTTTCACAAAACTCATTCACCATCTTCAAGGCCTTTCAAAAAGACAACAGTACTTAGCACAAATTTTTCAAAACAAAAAGTTAATACTGCTAAGGTAAATGTAGTTAGTGCTGTTGGGGGAAAAATGGAAACTGCTGTTAAGCCCTCAGCAGGTTGTAATTGGAGACCACAAAGATACAACTGGCACAATATCTCCAAATACAATGGTGGATCCAGTCTTAGAAATTGTTACACTTTCAAAGATCCACTAGGCAGACTCAAGCCCAAACAGGCTTGGGTCCCTAAGAGAATCTAATCTCTTTCATTTGATGTGCAGGATTATCCACATAGAGCTTTAAAGAATAAAGGAATTGTTGATAGTGGAAGTTCCAGGCACATGACTGGAAATAAGGCCTACCTTGCTGAATTTCAAGATTTTAATAGTGGCCCTGTTGCTTTTGGAGGTAGTAAAGGTTACATCACTGGTAAAGGTAAAATAAAAACTAGAAAGTTAGATTTTGAGGATGTGTGCTTTGTGAAAGAACTTCAGCATTTCAATCTCTTTTATTTGTAACTAATGTGTTGACAAATAAGAATCAAGGTTCTGTTACGTGACTCTGAATGTCTTGTTTTGTCTCCTGAATTTAAGTTACCTAATGAGTCAAGTATTACTTAAAATCCCCAGACAAAATAATATGTACAGTTTCAATTTAGAGAACATTGTTCCTTCAGGAGGTTTAGCTTGTTTAATTGCAAAGGCCACAATTGATGAATCTAACAAATGGCATAGGAGGTTGGGTCATGTTAACTTTAAAAACTTAAACAAACTTGTTAAAGGGAACCTTGTAAGAGGTTTACCTTCAAAGATTTTTCAAAATGACCACACTTGTGTTGCTTGTCAGTTAAAGAAAGCAAACTCTAAGGCCTCCTGTAGGTCCAAATCGTTCGCTTATTAAGCCACTTCTTACAAACTTCTTTATATGGATTTGTTTGGACCTAATCTGTAAGGGAGCTTAAACCAAAGAGCTATTGCCTAGTTATCATGATGATTTTAGCCGGTTTAGTTGGGTGTTTTTTTTTTTCTTGAGAACTAAGGATGAAACTAGTGGAATCCTTAGGACTTTATATGACAATTGAGAACCAATTGAATCAAAAAGTTTTAATACTATTTGATGTGATAATGGTACAGATTCAAGAACAAGATGTTATAGAATTATGTGGGTCAATAAGGGAATCAAGAGGAATATGTAATGCCAGAAGAATCCACAACAAAATGACGTTTCTGAAAAAAAGAACAGGACCCTGATTGAGGCTGATAGGACCATGCTTGCTGATTCTTTTTTACCTAACACTTTTTGGGATGAAGCAGTTGGTACTGCTTTGATATGTTTAAATATGGTATTTACTGACCAAGCCTTATATAAGACACTTATGGAACTTTTAACTGGGAAATTACCCAATTATAGTTAATAAGAACCTTTTGGGATGCCCATGTGACCATCTTGAATACCATTGATCCCACATGGGCAAGTTGCTGGAAAATCAGATGGAAGGGTTTTTAGTTGGGTATTTCTCTACAAAGCAAGGCTTTTTGGGTGTACAATTTAGAAACCCAATAGGTTGAAGAAAACATGCCACATACACCTTTTTAGAGAATAAACCAAATGTTGTAGGGAAAGGGCCAATTGGCTTTTTCTATCTTTGATTTTTTGACTGTATTCTATGATTATCAACCTGTAAGATCTGTAAATCAAGGCTAACCAACATGCTGGTCACAGATGCTAATTCACAATGCAGGTACATAAGACATTATTGATGCAGGGGATTTCTGAAAAAGAGGATGAATCTGCTCAAGTCTGCTTTGTAAAACTTCATTTTCATCTTTGGGTCTACAAAGAAATCTTGGTGTGTGAATTTGAGGCATTAATGAAGAGTAGATTTCAGATGAGTTAATGGGAGAGCTCTCTTTCTTTTATTGGATTACAAGTTCAAAAAGAAAGCAGATGGTAAATCTTTATTAATGAAGGATAAATATGTTGCAGAAATTCCTGAAGAAGTTGACTTTGTAAATGTTAAGACTGCTAGTACACCTATTGAGACTCAGAAGCCTTTAGTCAAGGATGAGGAAGCCAGTGATGTGGATGTCCATCTTTATAGGTCCATGATTGGTTCTTTAATGTACTTGACTGCTTCTAGGCCTAATATTATGTTTGTAGTCTGTGCTTGTTCTAGGTTTCAGGTCACTCCTAAGTCCTCCCATCTAAGTGTATGTTATGTTGTTCAAGAGAATTTTTGGTATCTAAAGGGCAAAACAAAACTGGGCATTTGGCTATCCTAGAGTGTCCTCATTTGACTGGAATCCTACTCAGATAGTGGACTATCCTGGAGGCAAAATCTTGTCAGGATAATCCACAACAGGAGGTTGTCATTTCTTGGCAGGGGAGGGACGTATTTTCTTTGGCAATGCAAAAAGCAGACCATTGTGGCTACTTCTACTATAGAGGCAGAATATGTTGCTGTTGCAAATTGCTGTGGGCAAGTTTTGTGGATTCAAAATCAAATGTTAGACTATGGGTTCAATTTTCATGACTTAAACGATTACATTGATAATGATAGCTCCATTTGCATTGTAAAGAATCCAGTCTATCATTCCAAAAACAAAGCATATTGCTATTTTGGCACCAGCTTCATAAGAGGATGCTTATGAGGAAGAAAATTATCCAGGTGCTTTAAATCTTCACACTGAGACAATGTAGTTGATCTACTACAGGCATTTGATGTTAGTAGGTTCAGTTCTTGGTTGTTTCAATTGGGATTGATAAATTCATAAGCTGCATTGTTAAAGGGAGGCAATTATGATGTGTGTATAGTTTGTTTGCATCATTTAGTGTTAAGTATGAAGAAACTGTTAACTGTAGGTGATGCACATTTACGGTCTCGATGGGATTCCGAGAGTCATGGAAAAGAGTTTTTGATGGTATGTGCACCCCTGTTACTACATTGTTCATTCTTTGGGTTGGCCACAGTTAGTATGACAGTGCAAAGTTAGTACCGCTGGGCTGGGCATAGTTTGTACCGAATAGAGACGTTGAAGAAGAAAAATTACCGCCAAGGGTACAAAGGTGTAAATTGAAACGGTTTCCTTGAAATTAGGTTTCCTAAACTATATAAACCCATCTCAATTGAATTTTTCCTTACGTAATCCTCTCAATACTTTCGTATATACTATAGCCTAATTTCTCTCTCAAGACGATTCACTCTTGCAAAATTACAATGGCTGTTCTTGAATCATGTCCTAAGCACAATATGCGACGTATATCTAGTGAAGACTGAGGATTGCCGATTTGTCATGAGAATCATTGATTTTCTTTCACGCAGCAGTTCATTCGACATGCTCTCATGTAAGTTTAGTTGTTTCTACTACATTTGTTGAACAGTTTTGGATGTCTACTTAGTCCAAAATATAAACATATGTTATGGCCACATAATGCCAAAGTAGCTGGCAAGCATATGTCTATCTTTGAGGCATCATTTCAGAGTGATCATTCTTTTTGATTGATGCTAATGGCGATAGACTCACTTACCTAATTGGCTATCTTTGATGCTTTCAGCTTGATGGGATTATGAAGGGGGATTTAACAGTGTTAACATTTAACAAAGCTTTGTTTTCACCCTAATGGAGGTTTTTATTTCATACAATGAATCATTGTATTAGTTCAAAAAGCACCTCTTGGGATCAAATTTCCTACTTATTATTGCCACTGATTTCATTTGGCTTTAATCTAATCAGAAGTATAAATTTTTTTTTTTTTTAAATTTATTTCTGATGGATTATGTTAGACATTTAGATGCAAAAGAAGAAGTTTGTAATGTTCCCAGTTTTATTTCATCTTTTGTAGATAAACAACTACTAATGTACACTGTACCTTTAGATCATTTTCTGCGTAAATGCTTTGACAATTAAAGTTTTTCTTTCGTGGTTAAAAAGAGGGAGAAAACATTTCTCAGGGAAGTCAAACCTTTATGCTTCTATGTTGGTATCACCAACTGTGGATGAGGGTTGTAACTTCAGAAAGGACCATTGATAGCTACACTTACACCCTCTCCTACTCACACTAGTGAAGTACCTCTTGTGCCACAGACTGACCCATCTCCTACTCACACTAGTGAAGTACCTGTTGAGCCACAGACTGACCCATCCCCTAGACCTTCACCTTCTACTACCATTCATGATTCTATTCCAGAAAGTTCTGGTGGGAATCTTGGAGGTCATTCATCCAGTGATAAATCCCTTTCAGGGAATGAGGGTGACATGACACTCCAAGTGTTCTTTTGAATCTTTGTCTCTCTTATGTGCACAGGTTGTACACAGGTTTCAGATCAAGCCAAGGAAATTCAAAAATTGAAGGCACAGATCAAGAAGCTCAAGAAGCAAGCCAAACCTGTCATCACACACCACAGAGCATGGATGAAGAGTGTCTCCTTACAGCAAAGATTGGCAGGAAAGAGATCCTTAAAGAAAAACTGGATGCAAAAGGAGTATGTATCCAAACAAGGGAGGAAGTCTGCCAAAGGTGAACCTACAGTCCATAAAGATCCACTATTTGATGAGATTCCTGAAGATTCATTGGATTATATGGAGACTGAGGATGCTCAAGA
The DNA here is from genome assembly GCA_026074375.1 of Tanacetum coccineum. Classification (NCBI taxonomy): domain Eukaryota; kingdom Viridiplantae; phylum Streptophyta; class Magnoliopsida; order Asterales; family Asteraceae; genus Tanacetum; species Tanacetum coccineum. Next base: position 11,694 of record BQNB010118604.1, on the reverse strand, counting down.
TGAGGGGAGGACAAGAGATGTAGTGGATGAAGAGAAGGAGAATGCTGAAGATGTACTTAGTACTGCTCAACAAAAAGTTAGTAGTGACGGATCCAAAGTTAGTACCGACAGGCAAAAAGATAGTACCGATGAGCAAAATGAAGGTACTAATGATCAAATTGAAGGTACTGATGAGCAAAGTAAAGGTACTGATGATCATACTGAAGAAGGAAGTGCTACTCAAACTTCTCAACCACCTACTTCTACAATATTTGGAGATGATGAAACAATAGCTCAGGTTCTTCTCAATATGAGTCAAGCCAAAGCAGTTTCAAGAGAGAAAGAGAAATGTGTAGAGTTTAAGGATATTGAAGAAACTGAAAGACCTAAGCCTACTTCAACAAGATCACTTTTGACATTAAAGCCTCTTCTAAAGATTGATCTAAAAGACAAAGGGAAGAAGAAAATAAAAGAGGAAGATGAATCTGAAAGTGAATCTGATGGTATTCCTGAAGCTGAGAAGAAGTTTAAACAACTTGCCAGTGATGAAGAAATGGCTAAGAAAGTACAAGAAGAGTAGGAAAGAGAAGAGGAAAGAAAAATATTAGTTGAAGAAGAAGCTACCAATGATGCTCTCATAAGAAATTATAATGACATAAAGGCAAGAATTGAGGCTGATAGACTTCTTGCTGAGAAGCTTCAAGAAGAAGAAAGAGAGCAATTTACAATAGAAGAAAGAGCAAAATTCCTTCATGACATAATTGCTGCTCAAAGAAAATTCCTTGCTCAAAAAAGATCAGAAGCTATCAGGAACAGACCACCTACAAAGAATCAACTGAGAAATCAAATGATAACCTTTTTTTGGAACGACAATTTATAGCTACATGGCCCCTAGCCCAGAAGGCGTAGCGAGCCCACACAACCAGGTTGGGTCCAGCCTAGAAGGCAATGGCACCCTTCGTGGGTGTTGATGCTACGTCTTTTCAGTAACCATTGATTAACAGGGTCAAATGAATGGAGTTACATTGACATCAAGGTCCTCTTGATGAAAGGGAACATCACCATTGATTGAAATCTGAGTCAGCAGATGACAGAGGTTAAATTGTTTATACATATCTTAGCTTTTTCTCTGCAACTACTTGCTATTCATTTTGTATTCTTAGTTTTGTTTTCCTCATCATTGGAGACATCATGAACTTCCTTAATAGATTAAGAAAGTAAGTTGCTTGAGCTACCAGAATTGTCCTTTGGCTCATCGAGAACCTCTAGAGTAATACCAGATCCTTCACTTTGAACCTTTGGAAAGTTATTGAATTTTTATGTCACTCACGCTCATCTCATTAAGAAGGCATACACACAGCTTCCCCCGAATCAGCAATCCTTTCTTTAAGAAGATTCGACTAGGGCTTTCTTGCATGCCGCATTGAGAAGACTTGATGTGTAAAGCCAAAATATCCGAAGTACACAATTAATTCGAAACCATAACACCAAAGTCAATTAAGACCCGTATGTATGAATTTCTCCTTATATGATAATGATGATATAGATAAAAACATCAAAGTAACTAAGTCCCGATTCACAATTTAATACCCTCTAAATCAGCCGAAATGGATAACTCTTTAAGGCAACTAAGTACTGAATGTACCACATTTCCTCTTGTAAGAATACCGACTATCCTAAGGAATCACCATACTTATCAAACCTATGTGTTTTCCTCTTTTGTCAACAGATTTCTACTCCTTCAAAATAAGCTAGTGATTGACGTATTGGGTGAAATATTAAAATGAATCAGAAAACATATCATCAACATTCAAGGCCTTCTAAAACAAACGTAATTATTCCAAGACAATCCTAAGCCTTTTAAACAATAAGGTGTTGATACAATCTTGGTCTTCTTAGTTTACAGCCTAAGCCACTAATCATGAAATTATATTTATGCCCATTAAGTATTAACTTATGACAACTGAATCTCTTGGAGATAAAATAAATAAACTCCCCCCTCAAATTATTATCTTAATTAAAACTTGTTTCCATATAATTACCGTGACTTGTTGAAGAAATTCGAAAACACTGTCTTCCCTCGAACAAAGACTCGTATTCTATTAAAGATTATTGTATTATATGTTTTGAGTGGTCAGTATTTCCCTTGAAACTTTGTTTTATAATGTCGAAAACTGATCTGATTTGATTATAACACTTTTTCAAATGGTAATTCGAACATGAATTTATAATCAATATATTGGAGACAACTCGTTCGGGTTATAAAACTTGTACCCTTGTAACCCTAGGTCCATCTAGTTGCAAGTAAAAAGAGCGTGAGTTCCTAATTACCATAGTAGCATCTCAACCTTAAAAGGATGAAACGCGTACACTAAAGCTTAAATGAGTTAAAATACATTAACACCCCATTTAAATCATGATCTGATACTGTCAAACTTTTGTATTTACATCCATGTTTGAAAGGATCATTTTGAAAGAATTATAGCGACATTTCTCCCCCTCAAAAAATGTCCCGTTTCTATTTAAAGAGCTTAGACAGTGTTTGAGTGCTAGAAAATTTTATAAAAATTTCATGATGAGAAACTGAGATGACTGATTTGGTTTTTGAACGACAACCCCTTTTTCACACGTGTAACACAAAATAATTTAGAAGAAATCATAGATCCGAATAATCATTGGTTAAAGAAAGAAGACTTCTCTTCTTGATCAAGAATAATGCACTGAAGCGTACATTAGAATCGCTGGAGCACGGATAAAAGTTATCCCATGCCCGTGAAGAACTTAATCACATTGTTAGTAACAACCGTCCTTTTTGGCGACGTGCCTTCTCATTTTGAAAACCCGGGTTGCATATCAGACAATTATAGCAAGCCATTTTTGACCATGTTTTGAAAAACATTGGAACTTCTGTTCGAAACTTTTATTTACAGCACCAGTTTCATTATTGAATGACAATTTCAAACCGCCGAAAATATATCGATCTAGAAGACATGTCCATGAAAAAAAAAATTTTTGGTATTTCTGATTTTAAGTTTTTATGCATTTGTTTGTTGAAAAGTTTTATAAAAAAATGAAAATCTTTTGTGTTTTATCTGTTTATAATAGATTTTACATATGATTCATGAAGGGATAAAGCCACCATAACTCATCAATTCGTCCCGCCAGCTTTTTTCATCGTTTTCAGTAGGACAAACTTGCTATGCATTCCCAACCTTTTTCATGAGAAATTCAAGTTTTTCTGTCTAAGGTTGAGAAGATATCTGCCTACCAAAAAACTATACCGACGAAGTAAAAGCTCAACACTCCATTTTCCTTTGCTCCTTGATTTGTCTCGTTTTTCAGAACACCTCCCATTTCATCTAATCTTTCCAACCTTATAAAACCACTTAAGGTAAAAAACATCACTTTGATCTGGACATACTAAGCTTCCAATCTCACATAATTTCGAAAACTCATGGAGCTCTTCAAGGCATCACTCCAACAGGATTGGTCATGCATCTTAAAACTTGTGTTCACTTGAAGAGAAGGAGAGCATCATAGTAGCAAACATGTCTTCGGTTTGTAGTTATGAGTTCTTGTGGATACCGGTCAGAAGATCCACCAATAAACTTGTCAAGCGGATGATCCTTGGTCTATTTTTCGATGTGTTTTCTAGTGGATGAATTACTGAATGCACGTAGGCTGGGATAACATTCGGGAAGAGGGATTCTTCATAACTTGTATTATAGAATTGGAAGACCAAATTACAGATCATTAACCAGTGGCAACAACAAAACCATAGATCTTCATCTTCAACACTAGTAAGAATAACATGAAGAATGTTCATCTTAGAGTGGTTTTGTGAGGTACGTAAATGAGTATCTTGATCAATTCTCATTGATGAAGGTATACCGGTTGAAATAACAGGTTCTTGAACAACAGCTACAAGAACATGTTGAACAACACTTGGTGAAGGATTAAAGTACTCATCAAACATAGGGCAAAATAACGAATCCTAGTCATTCTTTGTTGGTGGAACATTAGGTGTTGGAAGAAGTAGATTATGGTACTAATGATTGTTCTAGGAGTCAAAAGTTTTTAAGACCAGGGTCCTGAACTTATGTGTGCAGTAAGCCGTATACACAATTCTTCATTCAAACATCAATCAACATGTAGTTAATTCACACTTCTCCCCCTCAAAAATTGCATATGAGGTTGCCATTTTTGATTGAATAAGTGAATAACAATACAATCTAAGGTATGTTGATCCACTTGATAACAGAACAAGCATAGAAAAAGCATGAATCATGTTGATAAGAATGGTCAAACACAAGAAGATTTCTCCTCTTCCGAGGATAAAGCGCACTGAAGCGTACACCTTCTTCTTCTTTGAGCACGGGCATGAATTTGATGTCTGCAACGCCATATTGTCATTTGAGGAGTGAGGCCTGAACTGAATGAACCTACGTCAATTTGTCATCGAAGACGAGGCTTGACCTGATTTAACAGACTTCATTATGTGTCGATGAAGATGCAAGGCCTGAACTGATGTGAACAGACTCATATAGTCTATAAGAGACGAATCTGAACAGATGTGAACACACGTCATATTAGTCATTGAAGAGCGAGCCAGAATTGTTGTGAACAACATCATTTTTGTCTTTTGAAGAGCAAGGCCTGAACTGATGTGAACAGACGTCATTTTGTCGTTGAAGAGCGAGGCCTGAACTGATGTGAACAGACGTCATTTTGTCATTGAAGAGCGAGGCCTGAACTGATGTGAACAGACGTCATTTTGTCGTTGAAGAGCGAGGCCTGAACTGATGTGAACAGACGTCATTGTTCATGTGCATCAGATTTGAATCCCTTGAACCACTGGTTTATGAGATATCAGTCTTTTCGGCAACCAAACTTTTATCATTCCTATATAAGATTAAAAGATGACCTGCACTTGAGTTAGTAGAACCTGCACTGACATTAAGAGTTTGATCGCATTCATATAGGTTAGTGATATTACCATTTGAACCATTTGGAGGTTCACTGTCAACTTTGATTATGTTATCGGGGAACATCTTTCCAGTAGGTATCCACCTAAGACCAACAATCTTGAAAATTCTACCTTCGATTTACCACCTAAGAATAGGATCTCAGGAGTGTTTGGTTTCTCATGCACAAACGGAAAGACTTCTTGGGAGAAAACCTTTGTCCTATAGCAATCTAACCTACCAGGTTCTGATTAATACCTTTGTACAACGGTTTTGGTTGTTGTTTCTAATCATAGGGATTGAACCTTAGCAGAGAAATTACAACTCTTCAAGAATTTTTGTAATATCAATTATCATGATTTGCATTAAAGACACAATTTAGACAAGTTGAGCAAAAACAAAGTGTTTGGCATCAGTACAAAGAACAGAATTCCTAGAGTAGAACCTACTAGCGACACACCATTTGACATAACCCCCCCCCACCACTACACATATATACATCAAACTCCTAGATAATGATTGTTGCTCCTAGATTTGGTATGTCTACCAGTTAGTTAGTGTTTTGTAGACTAGTAGTATGCAATCACACTAGCATTGAATTCTCTAATTCTTTTCTGTGGGGGGTCTTTTTACCTAACTTCCTCTCGATAGTGATTATAGAGCCCAAACATTTGAACCATAACGGTCTTCTTGACATACCAATCTGAGCCAGGTGCAATCACGTGATGAGGTTTTGCAAGCACATATTCTTAAACTTTAGGCAAATAATGAGGAGTGGCTGGTTTTGACAAAACGTTATTCACATTAACTTGGGAGGCAAACCGTGGTTTTGAAATGTTAGGTCATTCAGATTTAAACGCATTACGTTGTCTAACAACTGATTGGTTTCTGTGTGGTTGTAAAACCGGTTTCCCCAAGATTGATGGTTTTGCAAACTTAGTATCCACGCTATTTCCTTTTAACTTTCTTAATTCATTTTTTAATGCTGCATTTGCAAAAACCTTTTCCTGAATCTGAGCTTTTAAATCAGCATTTTCGACAGACTTTTGATTAAATGATAAATTAAAGAGCACTATTGTCTTTATACTGAACTCGTGTCTTCTAATTGAATCCATAAAAGTTCTTTGGAATCTGTTTCAAAATGCTCATTTTCCTTTATTAACTTCTCAATTCTCTGCAAGTAATGTTAGGCCAAATACATTCTAGTTCAATGTTATTGTTTCCAAAACATCAATTCATTTTAAAACCTTGGCTTCATTACTATGCTTCCTTCACACTTTTAATTTGATTCTTTAAGTTGCAAATTATGTGGTTGTTTGTGGCCTGTAGCTGAAGCTTTTAAATCATTTATCTCAAAAAAATTTTTCACAAAATCTGACTCAGGGAGCAAGCCTGTTTTTACCATGGTTTGTTACTTTGAAAACTTTCTTCCTTATGTTGTATTGAAATTTCAAGTGAAATACAATGTTTTTCAAGTAATAAAAACTTGCGTGAAAGTTCATTAAACGTTCTTTTTCAACTCATTTCTTTTTGATTTGACAAGCTCAACTTTAATCAAATGACTTTTTGCTTGATATTGTTCAGCATCCTGGTCAATCTCTCCTCCCCTATGTCACATATTTGTTGAATCAGGAGTGGTATTGCTATCAACCATTTCCAACAGATATGTGTCATACCTTGGTTCAGATTGATCAGTATGTTGTTGTTCATTAGTGATAAATGCTTAATTGTATATATAAATTACCCGGGATTTTGCCAAATAAAAGCCAAGAAAATGCCAAAAAGGATAGAAAAATGTGTGCTTTTGTGTCTATTGTGCAGGAAAGGATAATAAAACAAAAGGAAGCAAAAACAGTTCAAAACCGACAAGAAACGGAAGACAAGGTACAACAGTGAAGCCAAAGAATAGTGAATGAAGCCAAATCTCAAAGCCGGATCAGCCCGATACAGCAAGGAAAGAAAGCAAATGAAAGCCCAAGGACCAATGATGACAAGTTTGCAAAGCTTAAGGATTCATTTGGATGTTTTAAAAGTCAAAGGGCTAAAGTTGTAAAAAGTAGAAAGATTGTTTATTAATGAGGAAAAAGAAGAAAGAAACCACAAGGGCCGAATTTGACAAAAACAAAAGTTCTTTTATACTACAAAAGGAAGAATCAAACGCAGGGGCCATTTTTGCTATTACCTCAAAGATTCAAACCACAAGACGCGGCTTAAAAGCCCTAACCACCTTTACAACAGAATTTCCCGCCAAAACCACAACAAACCCAACCTGCCAAATCTCCTTCCCCCGCTCCTCTACATCTCATAACCTCGTATTTTTCCCACTTCAAATAATAAGCCCGGTTATATCGCAACAACCCAACGACTCCAACAGCTTTTCCCGCCCAAAAACCCCACAAACCCAAATCGCGTTTTTACCCAACCCCGCTCCTTTTTCCCTTATAAATTTCGTTCATAAGCTCTCACCACTCACAATCCACCACGTGGCAAGCCTTCATTGGCCAGGACACCTCCTAAATCCATCAAACGGCCACAAATAAGCTCAAATGATCAAACGGCTGTGATTCAAAGGAATCCTCTAGAATTTCTTCCCTCTCCTCACCCCTCTTCTATAAATAGCAGCTTAGGAGTTCATTTTTAGAGAGTTAATTTTCTGTTTTAAACTTTTACTTTGTAATTTTCGTTTTTAAGCAATTTAAGTTTTCAATTTTAGCATTAAGCTTTAAAAAGCTCTTGTAATCTTTACTTTAAGCTTGTATTTCTTCAATTGATTAATACAATTCAGTTTACAAGTGTTTTTGAAGTTTGATTTCATTTTTAAGCAAATTTCATTCAATAAGCTCCTAATAAGCTAATTCGAGCTTATTACTATTCACAAGCTCAATTTTAGTTAAAATTGTTGTTATAGTGATTCATTTACTCAATCCTTTCAATTTACATCAAAATTTATGATTACCTAAGTGTTTTGGATTCATTTTGGAAGCAAAAGGAGTAATAAGCTAAATTTTAGCTTATTGAGGTCTAGAGGCAAGGTGCCATTAGGTTTAAGCACTTTTAAGAGCTACTCACTCAACTAGAGTAGCTCTAGTTCTGAGACTTCAATTTTCAGGTCACTTTCTTTCATTTTCATTTAAGCCAATTTTAGCTTATTTCAACTTGCTTATTTCCTTTAAAGTCTTCACTTAAATCCTGTTCATTAGGTTTATTTAGCTTAAACTTGTATTGTCTTCAGTCTATTTTAGCCTTAAAAATTAGTAAAACTTCATTGCCACTTTTTCTGTCTTAAGTAGTAGTAGAATGATTCATAGAGTAAGTAGCTTATTTTGTTTAATAAGCTACTAATTTTTCTGTTCAAAAAGCTTCATTAGTATTATAATAGTAGAAGTAGCTAAAAGGTTTTAGCTGTCTTAGTCATTTAAAAGTTTTTAATCTCACTTTGCTTTGACAGAAATTTTTAAAGGAGTGTTTGGATTTGGTTGATATTGACCTTTAAAGTCAAATAAATTTTGTCTAAGCTTGTTACTCAGTTTAGTTAAGTAGAATTAGCAAGTTTTCAATAAGTTTTAGAATTTAGTTTGCAAAATTACAAAGTTTAAATGCTAAAAATACCTTGCCAGCACCAGGGTATTATTTCAGTTTTTATAGTTTTAGGATTTTAGTATTTTTACAAGCAACTAAGAGTTTTTAGTAAATGTGTGTTCACTTAGTGATTTTAGCAAAGTAAACTTCAAAAATCTTAGCTTACAATTCTGTTCTTTGCACTTTGCATCAGCAAACCATTTGCATCAGCATAAGCCAAACACATTAGCATAGAATTTTCAATTTACTCTTTGATATTTTTATGTTTTTTATGAAAACTTTGCAAATCTTTTTAGCTAAGTTGAATTTAGTAAAGTAGGTTAGCTTATTTTCAAAATCTCAGCCACTAGGATCCAAAAATAAGCTTGATAGCTTATAAAGAAAAAGCTAAAAAACTGTTTCATTAAAACTGTGCATTTTTAAGCTTCATTTTCTTTCTAAATTTGTTAAACACAGGTAAATTTTAGTTTAAATAGTCTTAAAACACATCTTAAGCTTCAACAAGCATCTTTTAGTTTTAATTTTCATCAAGTTTTGAGCTCACAATAAGCAAAAGTCCAAAAAGCTTATTAAAATAGCACTTACTGTGACAGAATCTCATTTGCTAATTTTCTAGCTTATTCTTTGGTCTAAAGTGGAGAGTGCTTTTATTAAAGTTGTAGGGAGTAAGCTAATAAGCAACTTTGTAGTTTTAAGTTTTTGCTAATTCTCAAAATTTAATAAGCCAAAAATAGTAAATAAGCTAGGGTCTGTTTGGTATTTTCCTTAAAGAACAAGGGTACCCGTTTCTTCTATTGTGTAAATTTCTAGAACTTTGCCCGCCTACCCTGTTCTTTCTGTTATTACACTTTCTACCCTGTCTTTCCTATTTTCTTTTAATTTTCTTTTTATTCTTAAAAATATTAATAGTAATTAGGTTAGATTTTTAATAAATCCAATTAGTTGAAAAATAAAAAGTAGAAATTAGGGCTTTTATTTTTTATAAATTTCTGCACCTTTATAGTTTATAAAAATCATTTTTCCACATTTTTCTCATTAAATTTGTATTTTCTAGGAATTAAAATAGTTTTTAGTTATTACTTTTTCTTAGATAAATCATATAAAATAGAAAAATAATTGAAAATATAAAATCTTTTTGCGAATTAATTTTTCATTTTAATCTAGTATTTTTGAAAAATAAAAGAAAACATTTTAGTGTTAATTTTTTTAACAAGTTTATTTTTGATAAATCATTAATTCTTAGAAATTCATAAAAAAATTCAAAAATTCATAAAAAATTCTAATTCTTTTTCCTAAAATTTTCATTTTAAATTTGTGATTTTTAGATATTAAATTTGTTAAAAGTTGTGTTTTAGTTTTTAAATTTCAGTTTTAGCTCGCGTTTAATACATTTTGTGCATTTAATTTTCGTGCTAGTTAATTGTTTCTTCAATCCTTGCTATTACATTTGTAGTATAATCAACAAATCAAATATCCTTTATCATTCTAAGCTCGAATCCGAATATTCCAAATTCTCAATTCACGATTTCGTTGGGACACGACCCGAGTTGTACAATACTTCCCGGATAAAAATATACGAATTGTGTTTTCTTTTGTGAGATTTTTACCTTTATATTTCTCTTGGTTGAGAAGTATTTTGGAAGGAATTCTTACGAGTAACTCTTTACGTATATAAATTTGATTACTACCAAACCAAATTTTGGCGCCGTTGCCGGGGAAGTCGTGTACGAGTGTTGAAGAGTATTCGTTGAAGTAGAGTTTCGAAGATCCTTCCATTGGAAGTTATTTTGCTATATTTTTAAAAAAATATAAAAAGTTCATTAATTCGATTCCTATCGAATTAAGTAAAAAATATTAATAAACATTTGGATACTTGATATCCATCTTAAACCATTCCAATTAACAACAAAACAAATCGTGAAGTACTTGCGAGGTACGACGGACCTTTAAGTGTACAAACTATAAGGTGAGTTTAAGGGAAAGTGATAAGAATTCTCTAATGTAGTCATTGCGGCTCGCTAAGCTTTTTCCGTCACTTTTTGTATTTCGTATTCTTAGAGACTTGTCTGAAGCTTGTAATAAACGATTACCAAAAATATTTTTGTTTTCATTCTTAATAAAAACTAAAAATTTTAATTCCCCCCAAAAAGAATCTTCTCAATCTCAAATTTTCTTATGTATTATTCGGAAAAGCTAAAAATATTCTTCTTATTCCTCTGATTTGTTTAATTCTCATCTTCCTTATCCTCGATAACGTTTAATTCTTATGGCGCTTAATCGTTCAAAATCCCGTTATGCAATCAAAGAGTGTTCAACTTGTGGAAGTTGGTACACTAAAGAGTGTTGTTCGATAGGAAATCTTAAAGACCAAATCATTGTTCCTGTGTCCGACTCTTTTCAGCATTGTGCGGTGTGTGGAACCCCAGTCGATGGTCCGTATTGTCATGGATGTACTCTTATACGTACGAAATTTGAAAAAGATTTGTTTGCATATTGTGTTGATAATGGAGTTTTCCAAAATTTTCAAGATACTCCCGAGTCATCCAATGACAATACCAACGTTGTTAATGCTCCTCGAGAGCCAAGCGTTGTTGATCAAGACCCCGGTGTGAATATTTCACAAGATCCTCCACAAATCGATCATAATTGTTGTTATGAGTGCGGTGATTCATTAAATGGGATTTTTTGTCAAAAATGCATTTGTGAATTTTGTGGAAAAGGTGCTCATTTCGGTTACAACTGTCCACCAAAAGATCCGATCATTTCTGAGCCGGAACCGTGCTATAATCAAAATTCTGATTGTTTCCCACATGATTCACAAACTCTTCCACAACAATCCATTCTAATTGACACTATTGAACATCCTAATTGATTTTGTATTTTCTTACTAAAGATTTCAAATTGCTCAAAAGCCTCGGTTTTATTCTTAAGAAATCTTATCCAAGTATACCTAGAGTAGTCATCTACTATGACTAAGGTGTAGAGGTTTCCTCCGTAACTCCGTACCACGGATATCCATATGGAGAAGTTCTAGGCATCTAGTCATTGACACTATATTCTTAGCTTTGTGACTAGCGTGAGCTTATTTTTTAATTTTGCAAGCATCATAAAAATGTTGATCAAACTTAAGCTTAGGTAAGTTTCTAACTAAATACTTAGATGCTAACGATTG
>BQNB010118603.1:7363-20962 GCA_026074375.1 Tanacetum coccineum | reverse complement strand
AAACTCGTTCGGTTCACTAGTTCGGTTCACTAGTTCGGTTCACTAGTTCGGTTGTCACTCGTTCGGTTCACTCGTTCGGTTCCAACTAAACAAACTCGTTCGGTTCACTAGTTCGGTTCACTCGTTCGGTTCACTCGTTCGGTTCCAACTACTCTGAAACCCAAATTTCTAAAACTCAAAAAGACACATTTTTAAATGGTTTTTTTGCAAAAAATCTTGTACAACTAGTGTTACTAACCCTATATGAACAATAAAAATGAAAACTTTAAGGTTTTTAAGCCAAAAAATTTTGAATCACTATTTTACTCTTTGTAAAGGTTTTTTAACACAAATTAAACACAAAAACTAAACACACCACTCCATGACTCTGATACCAATTGTAGATACATGTAATCTTATAATCAAACCAAGAACAAGAGTGAGATGTGGGTTGTGATGTTAGATAGAAAGAATGGATGGAATGGATGATGTTTATTAGATGGAATGGAAAAATGGAACAACCAACAACCAATCCCTCTCCAAGGCTAGGAGAGGGCTTATATACTACATGGATGGTCAGCCCATGGGCTATGATGGGCTTCCCATGGGCCTTGGGCCGGACTAGATTACTAATCTAATCATTACACTAACTACGAGCTAAGACTATTACAACTTGGAAGTGACCGACACTTTTTGTGTTTCCAACATAAAGGTACCATTGACCCTACTCTATTCATGATAAGATACAGGGAGGACATTCTACTTGTGCAAATTTACGTAGATGACATTATTTTCGGGTCCACAAACCATAAATTTTCTAAAAGATTTGAAAAATTAATGCATAATAGATTTGAGATGTCCTTAATAGGGGAAATGAAATTCTTTTTAGGACTTCAGATCCACCAATCCCCAAGATGTATCTTTATCAATCAGGCCAAGTACGCTTTATAAATACTTAAAAAACATGGTATGGAAAAATGTGATAGCATTGGTACACCAATGGCTACAAAACCTAAACTAGATGCAGACCTAAGTGGTTAACCCATTGACCAAACTAACTACCGTAGTAAGATCGGGTCACTCATGTATCTGATATCTAGTAGACCAGACATAGTGCAAGCAGTATGTTATTGTGCACGGTATCAAGCAAGACCGACTGAAAAACACCTCAAAGAGGTTAAAATGATCTTTTGATACTTAAAGGGAACCATTAACATGGGACTCTGATATCCGAACGATTCTGGCTTTAAACTAACAGCTTTTTTAGATGCCGACCATGCCGAATGCCTTGATCCTCGCAAAAGTACTTCTAGAGGAATACAGTTCTTAGGTGATAAGTTAGTCAGTTAGATGTCAAAGAAGCAGGACTGCACTGCAATGTCACCAGCAGAAGCGGAGTACGTGGCGTTATCTGCAAGTTGTGCTCAAGTAATGTGGATGAGGACACAACTTAAGGATTATGGCTTGATGTCTTCGTAGTGTTCTTCGCAGAAGTCCAGATGTTCACCGCCTGAGGTGTCGGGCGTCCCGGCGCCTTTTCCTTGTTTGCAGTTTTCGTGACAGTGGATCACTAATGGGGTTGCATTAGCCATGGCGCATCATTCTGATAAGAGTAAATTCCTGTGTTGGTCCCACGGTGGCGCCAACTTGTTGATAACAAATGTTAGGTATTGGATCAGTTTTGATCGAATAAGCTGCTATTCGGTAATAGGTACCTTTTCTTGTACCAAGTAATTTAGTTGACGACCCTGCACAAGGAAATAAACACCGTTAACCTTATCGTGGGAGCGGATCCCACGTTTAGACTCCGGCGTGAGAGTAAGTATGTGATTTTGAGAGAAGTAATATGAGTGTAATTAGGGGTTGTTAGATACCATGTACCGTGATAAATTGGGTTCCTTTTGAAGAGCTGAATACCCTTTAGGGTTTTCGTATCTTTCCCGGCCCAAGACGCGGCCGATATTGTAGGGATTTGTAATTATCCTGACTGATTTAAATAAGTAAAGCATATCTCTTATTTACTTAGGTTATCCTCTCTGAAAGATAACTTATGAAGTTACCGCGTCCACGGACAGCGTGCCCGTAGGTCCAGAAGGTTGTGACCGCTATGCATGGGCCGTAGGCCCGTTAGCAGCTACGAAGCCCATAGTAATATAAGTGGGCCGGCGCGGTCCATACTATACGTCATCAGTTGTATACCTAGCTTTATATGTAATTAATGATGAAAGAGATATTAATCTCTTTTATATGTAGTATAGATTGTACAATATGCATTAATCATTGTATTACTTAATTGTTTGCATTGAATGAAGAAAGAGATGTTTAGTAGAATTTTATTTTTTGCATAAAATGTTGTACATCATGCATAACATTTTGTATTACTTAAAAAGTTACATTTAATAAAAAAAGGGGGTCTAAAATGTTTTATATGTAGTATAGATAGATGTTATACTACAATAACACTATTAATAAGTGAATGCATGGTTGTATTTGTAAAATAGCATCCTTAAAGATAGTTTAAATTAAAAAGGAATAACGGTAAACTAGCAGCAGGGTACCCGCGCAATGCGGCGGCGGGTACCCTGTAATCATATTTTTGGCGAGCGGTATTTTTCGATTACATATTACGCATGACGAAAATTTTAAGGAAAAACTTTATAGCAAAACATTTCATATTAATTTTTGGACTTCAGTGGTATAAAATTTAATTATTTTTGAACGTGTTTCTATTAAATTAATAGCGGGGATGATCATAATTACAACATTCAATTCCAGTTTGTAATCGACGTGCTATATTAGCTTGTACAATGTACAATGTGTATATAAATATTATTACTTAAATAATTAATAGGAGAGATATATCAATCTCTTTTATACGTAGTATAGATGCAATGGTAGTTACCATATTAAAAACAATGATATGTATCATATTAAATCGTAAAGCACAAAAAAGAAGTATCTAAATGAATGAAATGATCAGAATGTTATTAATGGGAAAAGAAAAAAAACTGACTCAAGGACCAACAGTGTAAGTGAAAAAAAAAAGTCATTGTAAAAGTTACGGTTTTGAATTTTGAGTCAGGGATCAACGATGAAATAATGAAAACTTTTAAATTACTAAAAGATCCGTTGTTGGAAAGTAAAATAGGAGTCAAGGTAACGTCAGTTACATATAACGGGGCTCGAATGACCAAACGAGCACCAAAAATCGACTTTAAAGATTAACGACATCGACGCCTGTTATCTGGTGACAAAATCCGCAATTGAACCTCACTTCAAGGACCAACGATGTAATTTACCCTTTATAGTATATGTATAATGACAACTTTTTTACTTCGGTTACTTTGAAAAAGATATTGGTTGATTCATCATAGTTAGCCTCTAACTAGATTTGTTTTCCGTATGGAAAAGCTTTCTAGCGCCACTCAGTAATTGAAAACAGTGACTTTCCTTGGGAACATGAAAGAGAAGTAGAAACTGGATTAT
Source organism: Tanacetum coccineum (assembly GCA_026074375.1). NCBI lineage: Eukaryota > Viridiplantae > Streptophyta > Magnoliopsida > Asterales > Asteraceae > Tanacetum > Tanacetum coccineum. Next base: position 17,497 of record BQNB010118603.1, on the reverse strand, counting down.
TCATATTCTTTCCTCTTGTCGTCTAACATTTGTCAAATCTATCATGTCATTTAAGAAAACGCAGGCAAACATGCATCTTTAGTCTCTTCTGATTATTATATTGTTGGGCTTACAAGGATATGCATGGATCATGTAATTCTTGTTTGGATGTAGACAGAAGCTCGAACCAGCTCGTGAAAGGCAATCTTAAGTTTATTTGTATTAGTCAGCAAACCAAAATTGTCAAGCATCTCGTTTTCCGGCGTCCCGAACAACAGCACCGCTATTACTACTTCGTAGCATCTGGTAAGAAAAATATCGCCTATATGTGCATGCATCATTATTTCATTTACTAATATCTCATTTTCTACTCAAATACCTATTTGATGATATTATAGCTTATACTCATTCATATAAACTAGACGAATACCCGTGTAAAGCGACGGTAATAATTATTCATGCGAACTTTGGTTTTGGTGTGACCTTTAATGCACCACTTACGGATTCAATTTGTAGTTATTGCGAAGAAAAAAATTTATGGGTTACAAACGAAAAATAATAAAAGTTTGTGGATTCGGAATTAAAGACTATTTTTTCTTACCATATTTAAGTTTTCGTAAATTTCAACATTCAAGAAAAGAAAAGGATGCACACCCTTTATATACAGTACATATATATGACAAAAGTTCAATATAGACCCAACATTTGTCATAGACCCAATGAACCAATCATAGCCACTCATTTTTTCATCAAAAATAAAAAAACGCACTTTCCACCTCTTTTTTAAAAATTAAATATCACACACACCGTTAATCGTTACGCAAAACAAAACATACCGAGTAATGTATTTTGCCTAAACTAACCTTTAAATTAATACCCTTTAACTTCTATAAATATATCACTTAGTATAGATGGCAACTTTTATAAGTCACACACTATATCAATTTTAAATGCAAACTTTTATCTCATACACTATATCAAATATAAAAGACACACGTTATTTCCGGTTAGTTTAAAACACACATGTTATTTCATAGTTAACTGTCAGTTTTTATCTCTTCTCTACTACTTATAGTGCATTCATATGCATTCCTTAAATTTAAAATGCTTAAAATTTGAGCAATGTTGATCGCCTATAATACCCCTTAAACTTAAGGGCCCGTTTGGTTGGAGGTGTTGGGACTTGCCTTTTGGACTCAAAGTAAAAAAGACATGTTTGGTTAAAATTTAAATCCGAACAGTTAGGCATCATAGTATATATTATGCTTTTCTCAAATCCACTAGGAGGAGCGGTGTTTTCATTTCTTTTCCAAATTGGTGGGTCCCAAGCTCCATTAACCACTCATTTGTTTTTTCTATATATTTTAATAATTTAAAATTAATAAATTAGATTTATATACCTTATATAATAAATAAATTTTTACATTATCTTATATTTTCTCTCTCTCTCTTACTTTTTTTAACCCAAAACCAAATTCAAATCCTAAATCAAATCTTAATCCTAATCCAAATCCATCTACAGACCAAACGGGCCCTAAATGTTTATGTTTAAATAACAAGTTTTACTGTTTTACCAATCTCTATTACTTCCACTTTTTAAATGCTTTGTTTGCCGGCTTAGGGTTTGCACGTAATGATACCTACATTCCCTATTAGACAAAGTATCTTATGACTTTGAATGGACAATAACTATATAATCATTACTTGTGTAGAACAATGCATTATAATCTACTCCCCTAATCTATACTACATATAAAAAAGTGGAATAATTTTTCGCCCTAAAAACTCAAAGCTTTAAAATGAGTTAATGTATTATACGTGAAGTACTCTTTAAATTTTCAAATTTATTACTTTTACACATAAAAAGTTTGACTATGTTTTTTAATAGATAACTGCTTTTTTTGGTCTATGTGGTATGGTCAAATTGCAGTTAGAGACCCAACCTTTTGAAATCAACGTCTTTATTTTTTAAGTTTGGGTTGCAGGTTTGGTCCTTTTAGGTTGCATTTTTGGTCCCTGTGGTTTGGCCAAATTGCAGGTTTGGTCCCGGCCTGAGACCAAACTTGCAACCCACACTTGAAATAGGGACGTTGAATGCAATTTTCAAAAGGTTAGGGTCCTAAACCTGCAAATTGGCCATACCACAGGAACTTTTATAAGTCACACACTATATCAATTTTAAATGCAAACTTTTATCTCATACACTATATCAAATATAAAAGACACACGTTATTTCCGGTTAGTTTAAAACACACATGTTATTTCATAGTTAACTGTCAGTTTTTATCTCTTCTCTACTACTTATAGTGCATTTATATGCATTCCTTAAATTTAAAATGCTTAAAATTTGAGCAATGTTGATCACCTATAATACCCCTTAAACTTAAATGTTTATGCTTAAATGACAAGTTTTACTATTTTACCAATCTCTATTACTTCCACTTTTTAAATGCTTTGTTTACCGGCTTAGGGTTTGCACGTAATGATACCTACATTCCCTATTAGACAAAGTATATTATGACTTTGAATGGACAATAACTATATAATCATTACTTGTGTAGAACAATGCATTATAATCTACTCCCCTAATCTATACTACATATAAAAAGTGAATAATTTTCCTTAAAACTCAAAAGCTTTAAAAATGAGTAATGTGTTATACGTGAAGTACTCTTTTAAATTTCAAATGTTTTTTTACTTTTCCACATAAAAAAGTTTGACTTGTTTTTAAATAGAGTAAATTGCATTTTTGGTCCTTGTGGTATGGCCAAATTGCAGGTTTGAGACCCAACCTTTTGAAATTGCAGTCAACGTCCTTATTTTCAAGTTTGGGTTGCAGGTTTGGTCCTTTTAGGTTGCATTTTTGGTCCCTGTGGTTTGGCCAAATTGCAGGTTTGGTCCCGGCCTGAGGACCAAACTTGCAACCCAAACTTGAAAATAGGGACGTTGACTGCAATTTCAAAAGGTTGGGTCCTAAACCTGCAATTTGGCCATACCACAGGGACCAAAAATGCAATTAACTCTTTTTAAATATGTTGCCTTATAACCATCATTAAAAAGTTTATCAATCACATTTTATACATACCGTATATATTCATCATTTCAACTATATATCTAATATCTAAACTATATAAAGAGTGTTTGCTTTTTTCTTGAATCTTGAAATCTTGAAAAACTTAAATTATTGTAGTTTGACTAAATTACCCCAAAGTACCATTTACTTTAAGCTTGATCAATTTTAAACTTGACAACTTTTCAAAAACACAAACTATATCAATTTTAAAAAACACACGCTTTGCATCTAAAGTCAACCAGAATCACGATTTCGCTAGTCGATTTATTTGCCACTATACACCGTCGCTTTGCGCAGGTTAAAAAAAGCTAGAAATCTTTTTTCGTAGAAGAATCAACCAACTAATTGTTGCAGTGTTTCATTTTCAGCTGAATTATAGTATGTTACAACAATTTTCAATTACATTTGATTATTTTACGTTACATGAACACATAACCAAAATATCTCAACCAATCAACTATAATTAGTTTCCGCTATAAAGTCCCGTCGCTATGCACGGTACTCGTCTAGTATTTATGAATTTGTTTAAGGTATAAAACTTTTAGAGTTAATTACATATTTCGTCACCTTTCTTCCTTTTTTCAAACTTTCGTTTTGCAACGTCAGTCCTTTTGGCGAACGGTCCTTTGATTTTGTAGTTAAATCCCTCACGTGCCGAAAACATGAGGGTATTTTGGTCGTTTCACTCCTCACTTATTGGGTATTTTTGTCTTTTCATATTTTGTTCATCTTCAACCTTAGAAACAACCCATTTATTCAGATGGCTAATAATTTGGTCCTTCTCTTCATCTTCAACCTTAAAAGCTTTCGCAAACATAAATTCAGTATCATCTTTAGAAACCCATTTGCTTCCATCATTGTTCTTCAAACGAAAACCCCAACCCAAAATCACGTTAGTTAACACTTTAACAACTTTGTGTAATCTTTTATCAGAATTTTAAGTTTTCATGAAGTAAATAAACCGTCCCTAAAAATGAATTGTGAGATATGTGGTATAGGTTGAAAAAAAAATACCGTTCTAAAAAAAAAAAAAAACCGTTCGTCCCTAAAAATGAATTCGCCACCAAATCATCAAACATATGACGCTTGGTTTTGTTTTAACACATATTCAAAAACGTCTCATCACATCTATTTATCTACTGATCCAGATCTCAAAATTTGCTTCAACTAGTTCTTAACTCACTTGTTGTGGTGCATATGTTTGTTTAAGCGCAGGAATGTGGTTGTAAAGGATGGATTCGGAGGCATTCAGGGAGATTTTGTCGGATTCACCATGCGATGTTTGGGGAATCATTGATGCAGCAATAAGTGTAGCTTCAAAGGATTACCCTAACGAGCTTAAGCGACGTAGAGACGGAATTGTGGAGCAGCTTTATGACCAACAGCTTAATGACGAGCATAAATCTAGTTCAGATTCTGAAGAGGAAGAGGATGAACCCGTATACATTGAGTGCCCAGTACCAGATTTCATTAACTTTGACAGAGATAAGGCAGAAGGTTGTTTTGCAGCTGATCAATTCTGGGCTATATATGATAAAGTGGATGGCATGCCAAGAGTCTATGCTCGCATCAGAAAGGTTTTTTCATCTCCGTTCAGGCTAATAATTACTTGGTTGGATGCTGATCCGGAGAAGCCTCGAGAGATCGTTTGGGCAAATGAAGGCTTGCCTGTTGCTTGTGGTAGATTTACGTGTGGGGAGACAGAAGCGACAAGAAACCGTCTCATGTTCTCTCATCAGATAGCATGTGAGAAAGGCAGTAAAAGGTCTTCTTTTGTCGTTTACCCCCAAAAAGGTGAAATTTGGGCCCTTTACAGAGATTGGGATATTAATTGGAGCTCTGACCCGAAAAGCCATATAGAATATAAGTATGAGATTGTGGAGGTTCTTTCTGATTTTGACAAGAAAATTGGTGTTCTTGTAGCTCATATGGTAAAACTGGAAGGTTTTGTAAGTTTGTTTCAGAGAACACCCCGGAAAAGACTTGCTAAACGTCGCATTCTGTCTAGCGAACTCTTTAGATTTTCGCACCATATAAAGTCGCTAAAATTGACTGGAAAAGAAAGAGCAGACGTCCCTGTTGGATCTTTTGAACTTGATACGGCTTCTCTACCAGATGACATTGATGAGTTCTCTAATAATGTCAAGTCAAAGCCTGTTAAGGTCTCTGCCCAAACTCGAATTACTTCTTGCCATCAATCTCCTGAAAGATTAGATAATGAACTTAATAAAGAGATGCTTAATGTTTCTCGATCACCTAGAGGGCTAAAGCGCACTTTAGAGCAATCAAATGGCTCTTTTGAGAAGAGTGATAATGGTGGCAGTGAAGCAATCATTATCCATGATTTTAAAGTTGATCAGCAGAAATGGAAGTTCCAAGAGGGTCAGATATGGGCACTTAATATCGGTTGCTATGCACAAATTAGAAAAATTGTATCATCCCCCCTTAGATTGCATGTAGACTTACTTGTATGCTCTGATGCTATTAGGCCAAATGCATGCGGCTTATATATAGCGTCTGAAGATGAAAGTCATATATTTCAGCAACGGCAAATATTTCAGCAGGATTCCTTTTTGTATCTTGTAAATGCAGAAGTGGATGGGAAGAAGAGATTCAGCGTATATCCTAGAGATAAAGAGGTTTGGGTATTATACAAAAAGGAGGATACCATGCTTACATTGTCTGATCTGAAGGCTGGTGATTGTGACATTGTTGAAGTTTGTGAGAACAATGGAGATATGATAAAGGTTTTGTCACTCTCACATGTTCCAGGTTACAAGTCAGTATTTAAGGCAAACAAGGTTTTAGAAATACCACTTGACCAGTCAAAGAAGTTCTATTATCGGATCCCTGCTTTTCTTTTGGCGGATGAGCAAGATGGTCGCTTGAGAGGGATGTGGGAGCTTGATCTTACAGAATTTCCTGGTAATTGACTCTGCATTCTGAGTTTGGTGATTTCCATTAAATAAATACATATAAACATAAGAATATATGCTATGTACACTTAAATGGACCTATTATGTTCATGCATACATCTGAGTTTATGACCAACTAACTTTTACCATCTCTGACTTTGATAAATCCTTTTTGTTATTGGATTGAATGATTTTGTTTAAGGGTAACTCTATAGCTATATCCTGATAATATTTAATGTAGTACGTTATCATTGTGAACTGACACAAAACCTTATTTATGTACAGGACTGCTCCCAACTTAAGCATTGCTGTGCACAGAGGCGGAGCCACGGAGGGGGTAGGGTGGGCACGTGCCCCCCTACCTGTTTCACTGTAGTGTAAAAGTTTAGAAATTTTAAGGCTGCGTTTAGTTGAAGAAAAAATTTCCTAGTTTTGTTTTTTTTTTAATTTGTAAAAAAAATGAGATTTATTTTCCACAAAACATAGAAAACGCGTTCATGTGATATTGTTTTCCATTCTCAAGAAAACAAGGGGGTTACAAAGAAAACAAGGAAAACAAATAAAATGTGTTTTGTAGTTTCCCTTGTTAAGTTGGGAAATGCATGTTTTGTGTTTTGTAGAGAATTTTGTTGGAAAACACTGATTTAAACGTGATCTCTGTTTTCTTTGTTTCCTACAAAATATTTTGTGGAAAGAAGGGTGTTTTCCACACCTAGCGAGGTTTGAACCCTTATTTGAAAGCTAAGGACCTTACCACTAGGCCATTTGGTGGTGGTTATTTCAAACTTTTAAAATGGCTTGGTAAAAGGAAGTCAAGCAACCGACAATTTGACTCTTTACTCTTAATCTATTCTTAATTTGATTTTAAGTGACGCATTAGAGATATAAGTATATTCCAGATCAACTCGTTTAATTAGTTGATGGCCTACTAGCTCGACTTTGATAAATCCTTTTTGATATTCGATTGAATGATTTTGTTCAAGGTAACTCAATAACAAAAAACCAGAAACTCTATAATTGTTGAACCAGTAGTACTTAAACATTTTAACTGACACAAAACCATGGTTTATGTACAGGACTGCTCCCAACTTAAGCATTGCTGCACACAGAGGCGGAGCCACGGAGGGGGCAGGGTGGGCACGTGCCCCCTACCTGAAAAAACTGTAGTGTAAAAGTTTAGAAATTTTAAGGTTTTTCAAAGTGTGCCCCCCTAAAAAAAACTTAAGAACTGGTTTAATGGTGGAAAATGACAGTGGTTTGGTGAGGAAGATGAACAAAAGAAGAGAAATCTAAAGGGAAAATTCTCTTTTTCCCCAAAAGTACGAGTGGGTGTTAATTGCCTAAAAAAAAAAAATTAAGGCATTTAACACCTATCACTTGTACTTTTGAGGCAAATAAAGAATTACCCCAAATTATGCTCAACTTAATGACTAAGTTTGTTACTCATTATTTATGTACAGGACTGCTCCCAACTTAAGCATTGCTGCGCACAGAGGCGGAGCCACGGAGGGGGTAGGGTGGGTACGTGCCCCCCTACCTGAAAAAACTGTAGTGTAAAAGTTTAGAAATTTTAAGGCTGCGTTTAGTTGAAGAAAAAATTTCCTAGTTTTGTGTTTTCAAATTTGTAAAAAAAAAGGAGATTTATTTTCCACAAAACATAGAAAACGCGTTCATGTGATATTGTTTTCCATTCTCAAGAAAACAAGGGGGTTACAAAGAAAACAAGGAAAACAAATAAAATGTGTTTTGTAGTTTCCCTTGTTAAGTTGGGAAATGCATGTTTTGTATTTCGTAGAGAATTTTGTTAGAAAACATTGATTTGAACGCGATATCTATTTTTCTTGTTTTCCACAAAACATTTTGTGGAAATAAGGGTGTTTTCCCTCCAACTAAACGCACCGTAAGGTTTTTCAAAGTGTGCCCCCTAAAGAAAAGCTTAAGAACTGGTTTAATGGTGGAAAATGACGATGTTTTGGTGAGGACTGAGGAAGATGAACCAAAGATGAGGAATCTAAAAGCAGAGTTATATAATAGGCTCATTAGTTGTGTTGTCTTTCAGCTCTTTTTAAAAGTCCAAATTCAGCCCCTTATCTTTATAAATTTATTTAATTTAACATCTATCTTTATGTTTCAAAATCTTTTGTGAAAAATATCAAAGAAAGCCTATATTCCAGCAAAGACTATTATTTTAGCTGTAGTATTGTTATAAAAAAGAAGTAAAAGTTGTAATGCATTATAAATTTTTGTGGAAAAGTACTAAATGGCATCTTTTTACCTCATAATTTTCGTTTTAGCTTTATGAGTTATCAATAAGTACTTGGTGGCTCGGTGTAAACGTAAAGAAAGAGAAGGCATATTCAAACTTTTTGAAACCTTATATAAAGTTATGTGGTTTTGAGACTAGTATGACTGTTCGTTATGTACGAAAGAAAACCGCATAGTTTTGTGCTACCTCGGATCAAAAAATTTGCACCGTCAAAATATAAGATTTTTTTTATCTATTTTCGATTTGACAAAAAAAAACAATGTGCCCCCTCTTCATATTTATTCTGGCCCCACCCCTCTACTCATGTCAATTTCAAGTTTTAAAACACCTTGGACCAAAGCAGGATTCATTTCTTGAAAACTACTGTAGTAATCTTTATTTAAGAAACTGGGATTGGGGCCAATATGATTTTTACGTTCTGCTAGTCCAGCCGGTTTTATTCACCCAACAATAGAGTATAGACACTTGACAAAGCAAAAACAGCGAGCTACGTAAACAAGTAAAGCAACATGCTCAAAACTTGATTTCTCACACCTAATATTAGTCCAAGATCGTTAATTAAACCAGTTAAAATCCCACTATTTTCTGTTGGAATTTTTACCAACTCCAACGTCACAATAATCTTCTGAGAACAAAACTGTGTCAATTGACCGTATAACACATCAAAGATAAACCTGATCTGATACAGCAGAAATATAGATATTATTCCGATTCAATATCAGACCCTTACAGACCTTATTGATAGACTTCAAAATCTTCATCTGCATATCAAGTTAGCCATCTTGATCCCCATTAACTGCTGCATTTACATTACCGAACAAGTTCCACCACTCCTGCTCAATATGAAAAATTGAAAATAAAAAATAGAAATAAATAAAAAGTTCAAAAGGGCAAATAAGACTCTATTTAAGAATCAAAGGGCACCTTTGTTTAGGCTGATCGGACGAACAAAAAATGGTCAAAATACTAGTAAGCTATAGCGTAAGGGCTAATAAAATGCAGTTTTTTTGTTCTCGTACCTCATGTTTTGTTTCTTCATGCATTTTCGTCCAGCAAAGATATAAATGCAGCATGTAAATACATTAAACTCCTCAAAGCGTGGATAACAATCAGATCCCTCAAACAAGAACAAAGTATAGACACTTCCTTCTACATTAACATCTACAGTTCAAAGCTACGCATACACTACATACTTTGCTAATGTCGTGACATATAACTTGCTCAACATGGAAACATATCTTTACATCTTAAAAAATTTGTTGGTGGCAAGCCAACTTAACCTACTAGGGATTCTCAAAGATTATCAGTTGTAATATACTAGATCAGTCTGTATGTGGCAAGTCCAAAGCACATTTGGCAGTCGGTACAAAATATCACGTAATTTGGAACTGTTTAAAAACTATGTGTCGATTAATTACGGGATGTGCCAACTATTCAGAAGAGATCAGATAATGTAAAAATCAATATCCTGTCCAAATGAAAAATTGTGGCTTGACCGGTGTTACAACAAGGACCAGTTTATAAAAGCCATCACATATGCAAGATTACTTTTCATCACTACTGTTGTATTGTTGCCATAAAGATTGCAGTCCAGTACTTGTAACGTCGACCTTGTTTTCTTCTTCTTTTCCTTGTGTTTTCCCCTCAGATGATTTCTTTACAACAGAAAACTTTATCGTCGAAGATGAGAGAACAATGCGTCCACTTGGACCATCTGCAATAACGATGCATACAAACAAACATCAGCACGACGGTTGTTTATAACATTGAAATAGTAATTAGCAAACTATTAAACCAGAGTTACTGAAAAACAAAGAAAAAAACGTCCATTTACCTTTTTTATTGTTAGTCTTGTCACCCGTGCTGGTCTTTGTCAAGTAATCTGTTGGGCTATCAGAAAC
>BQNB010118602.1:2785-18730 GCA_026074375.1 Tanacetum coccineum | reverse complement strand
GTCGACTATTGTGTTCCGTGTTGTGACTGAGACAGGTTGGGCAGGCGGTTCATGCATATCATTTAATATCATCATGTATGCATCAATTGGAATAGAAGATACATTACTTTTTACAACTGACACTGCGTTGTCCTTTACATACTCTTTATATGGAATCATATTACTATCAACAACATAGTTTGGTTGTACATTGTCATGCATCTCGTGCTGTTCATGATGTTCACAAACAGCATCCTAATAGTGATCATGGTCGTGTACCTCAGATAGAATGCCCGAATCATAAGACGGACTGGCTTCATCATAAACAGGATCTGTGGATGATAGATTTTCCATGAACATAGTCTGTGCCGTGGGAGCCTCATCAACGTCAGAATCAAAAGCATCACAGTCATCAGCTTGAAACACATTGTCCACATTGAGTGCTAAATCCTGAACATATTGCTCATCTATATATTCATCAATAGCATTGTCTTGTCCACCTGCAATAAACAATAGCTGCTCCTTATCCAATGCCACCTTATTCTCCTGAGCTTGCATCGGCAACATCTTGTCTTTGAAGTATTCGGAGTTCTATAGACGCTTGGGTTGAGTGCAGTTACTTGCTATGTGGACTATACCGTTGCAGTTGTAGCACTTAATCTGCCTTGCTTGACCTGGATTAGCATTCCCAACTCTGTTATGTGCTCCCTCATAACCAGCTGTACCTCCACCCCGTGCATTGTTCCCCTGGCCTCTATTCTGTCAACCCTGAACATTCTGAACCACAACTCTCTCATCTTGAACTGTAGCTTGGTTCCTTGTATTTGATAAAGTTCTGAGTTGATTATTTGTTTGAGGTAGGTATGTTTTGTATGATTGGGTAAGAAGGGCAAGTGTGTTGGTTAAATTCTCAATTAAGTTGTCTGTTGGAGAGAGTCCCGAATCAAGTTGAGTGTTGTCAGCAAAGTGTGGTAGAACATATATGGATGGTGGAGTTGTAGATGATTGTGAGTAGTGTTGCTGGTGTGAGACATTTGACATCAAAGCAAGTGGATCCACAGTGTGTTGAGTGAATCGATCCATCATCATTTTGTTCTCATTGGCATGTGCCTCGTGTTGCTTCAGATAAGCATACAGCTGATCATAGTTGGAGTCCCTTAACCCTCTGTTCAGTTTCACTACAGTTACAAATCTACCCCATTCAGGCAACATGTTGTTTACAAACTTGGAGTTCAACTGCATTCTGGACATGGTCATCTTGATGTTCTGCATGTCATTGATGAGTTTGGCAAACCGGACATAGTAGTCATGAATGGTTTCTCCCTTGTTCTGACAGAAGTGTTCAAAGTCATCATAGAGTTGTGATACACGGTCCTCTTTCGTTAATTCTAAACCTTCCAGGAGCATCTTCACATTGTCCCATATGTCCTTTGCATCGGTGTAATGATTGATAAGGGAGTAGATATCTATTGGCAGCCCTTGAAGTAGGATGTTCGTTGCCCAAATGTCAACATTGTACCTTTCCTTATCTTCAGGTGACAAGTCATAATAGACTCGTGGTTGTTCTGGTCCTAGATTTGGGGCACCTTCAGTCCCTTCAGTTAGTGTTTCCTGAAATGTCCCCATCTGAAATAGTCCTTCATTAATTGACTTCAGAATGTTAACACCATTCTCTTTACCCCGACAATACAATCGAATACGTTGTTGCCAAGATGCAAAGTCAGTCCTATCAAGCATAGGTGGTCGGGTATCTGAACTGGCACATTGGATGTCTTCTGAAAGATTAGCCATCTTAATTGATTGTGAAATGATTAAGTTGATCGAACAATGATTAGTGATTGTATGTTAAAAGTGGTGATTGATTGTCTGATTTGGTGAATTGTTGTAAAGGTTTGTTAAGATTACACGTTGAAGAATTCAGTTCAAAAATCCAAAAAGTCAATAACTCGCTGGAGGTAACTCGCTGAAAGAGAGTAGATAACTCGCTAGCAAGAAATTAAATTGACAGAGTTCCTGTTCACAAGTCGCTAGAAAAGAATCTTCAAAAACCTATAACTCGTTAGTATCTAACTCGCTACCTGTAACTCGCTACCTGCACAAAACGACAACTCGCTGACACAGTACTTTCTGACACAGTGTATGATTCCGACAACTCGCCAGTACAGTGATCTAACTCGCTAGGAATATCAACGAACAGTAGCCTAACTCGCTAGAATGAAAAATTTGGTTTTTCACCTAAAAACACCCACCCTTTTGAATGTTTTTGCCTGGTTTCTTTTGCACAGATTGGTACTAGAAGGCTATAACAACTATAAAAACATGAATTTTAACATCACAAACGTCGAGATCAAAGAAAACCAAGAACAAGACTATAAACCTTTAAAAACCAAACTTTTGATCTAAACTAACCAAACAAACGCACACACAATCTAGCTAATCATCCCATGTGCTCTGATACCAATTGTAGGATATTGGAAATCATAACACAATCGACTGACTAGAGGATTAGCCAAGTTCTAGAGAGATAAAGCGAGGGAGAGCTTTCTAGAGTGAGAAAGTAAACTTGTATAAATGAAATGACTAACTCACCTCTTCCATGGCATGGAAGAGGCTTTTATACTTACAATAAAACCGGCCTAGGGCCATGGTAGAGGGCTAACATGTTGGGTTTACTACCCGGCCCATTACCGAACATTATACATTAACTACTTAACTACGAGCAACAATAAACGGTAAAATACACGGGGTGACTGAGTCTTTTTCTAATATCTAACATATTAGTATTTTCGATAAATAATCGCTTAAAAATTAACTACCCATGTCTATATAAATAAACATAAAACTTTTCAAAGGGTCTAAGATCTAACATGAACTTCCCCCATCAATGCAGATGATCTGCTAGAAATGGTAAACTCAAAAGATAATAAATGAGTGATAATTTCATCATGTGTTTGAATGGGCCCAGACACTATTATCCATAATAATAATATCAAGATCAAGGCACTATTTTCCAAAACAATAATGTCAAGTTCGCATGTTTTGATAGCCCTCATGGCTAAGTTTCGAGTATTCTCATAAGGTCCGTGGTCGGTTTTCGTCTCCCATGATGGTTAATGAAACAATTGGTACAATTCAAAAGGAACAAAGAAAAGATAACATACGAGAAAGCTACTTTACAAGAAAATAAAATCTCACTTGATAGGAATCTAGTGAGTAAACCTAAGCTAGATAGAAATGGAAACCTAGACTATTCCTCGGCAGTGGCGCAAAAAACATGATGTGGCGAGTTGCAACACCAAAGTATTACAACCCTCCTAAGCAGAGTAACTAATCCTTGTAGTGTAGTATAGGCAAGACTCGGGGGGTTGCTCGTTTTGTAGAGGAATACTGAGGTAGGTTCTAATTGTATATCACTAAGGTCTAAGGGTTGAGGGAAGAATATTTTTGTCTTTTTACGTTTTTTAGAAAGCAAGTAAATCCAATATTTTGAGAAGGGGTTTTAACTAAACTAGTCTACTTCTAATTATGCAAGAAATGTAAAAGTGATGGGAAACTTGTATAGGTAAACAAACATGCTCATTTAGCCATACATTACTCCTTAGTTGCTCTACCTAACCTATCGGATTGTCACTCCTTTGCTAGTGTAATGTGAAGTATTCCCCATTTTTTATTGCATGTTGGTCAGACCCGAGTCTACGTGATCACCTAAGTAGGATACGCATGTCAAATGTCTACCTACCCAATAGTTAAACCATGTTCAATAAATACCCACTTCAATTAACTACCTAAGACTTAGGGTTCGTTAATTAGTCACATATTAGTAGACATCTAACTACGCTATGGATTGTAACTAGTTTTTTACTACCTAACATGTACACCACTAGTAAGAAACAATAAATCAAGTAAATTAACTATGTTTCATGCAATCCTAAGCAAACATAAATTGATTTAGCTTAACATGTTAACAATGAGAAAAGACAAATAATTAATCAAACAATCGAAAGACATCATATTTAACGATTAAATATTAAATACTAAACTTAATGATACATGTGAGCCCTAATATTCGTCTATGTATCAGCTCCAAAAGACTCTCCAAGTTTCCACCCGAATTTAAGAAAATAATGCTAGAATATATATATATATATAGGAAATTGACTCTAACGGTGTCAAGTTATGGCCTTGACGTTGTCACCTCGCCGTCTTTGATTTTAGGGTTTCTTCCACCACCTCATTTTGACGGCATCACAAAGTCTTTGACGCCGTCCCTTGTCCATCTTGCCATCGTCAGGAAGGCTGTAGGGATTTACTGAGTCGCCAGAATTGATTTCATTTTGGCACTTTCTGGGCACTTTTGGTGAAGGCGTCAAAAAGGTGGTCATGAAGCTAGAACTTGTTTTTTGTCTTCGTTTCTTCTCCAAATCGAGCCCAAGGCACGTGTATTCCATCCAAATGCTTCATAAGTACCTAAAACACTAAAAATGGTTTAGTGCTATGAACGAACATATTTGCATGGTTTTAAGGGTTAAATGACCCTGAAAAAGTGTATGAAATTACACCTCATCACAATTTCAAATCCATGTGATGATGACCAATGGCTAATACGGTATAAGCGAATGCATGAAGTGATAAGGAAAGATGTCGAACGAGCGCTTTGTATTCTTAAGAAAAAATGAAATATATTAGCCAATCCCGCACGACCGATGCATTTGGACAAAATAATGAATATGATGTATATATCCATCATATATTCATATTACAAAATATGATTCTAAAAATCAGAGGAAATGTGATATCTCCCTATTGGTATCCGGAGGAAGCATATCAACCAGTCGACCTTCTACGATCCCCTGAACAAACGCTACAAGTTATCACACAAATCAAATTGGTAAAAACGCATCAAAACCTTCAAGCCGATTTGGTCGAATACCTTTCTCGTTAAGTTAACTTTAATTTTAATTTAAGTTTTGAGGTGAGGAGGTGGTGACCATTAAAGTTGAAAGGTGAAGAGAGTAATGATTTGACGCTGATGTGGAGATGAGGGGAATGTTGACCTTTGTGTTACTAATAAGTTATTTGATTGCAGTTATCCCTTTAGCAAGACTAATAAGAGCATAAAGTATTGTTGGTGCCGTAAGGTGGTATCATGAGCAAAAATGGTGTCACATTAACATTTTTTCTTATAACACAAGAATCTAGTACACCACACATAACACCCCTCCACACATAACCCACTAAACACAATAGAAAAAAATGCCCATCGCATAAACTGATATAGACGGTATGGTGTTTGACGTCATGGTCTCGGTTGATGGGATGGGGCCATCGTACCTTCCCCTCTAACGAATTAGCCACAAAGAAATGCAATACGAATGGTTGATAATTGTTGGAAAATTTGGTTGGCAAAATGATTTTTGACCATCTTTGGACATAATTATTTATATGTATGTGTCATATATATAAGTAATAGTTTGTAAGTTTGCGTTCTCCTTGTAGAGAGCTTTGCAATGAACTTTTATGTGTCCAAAATAGAGTTGATGTGAATGAGATATCGCGTCTCAAAGTTAGGCATTCGGTACCATGCTTAAAGAGGAATTTATGTTTATTTTCTATCCCACATTGGTGGGATGAGTAAACTTGTGAGGACTCTATAGTGTATAAATAGAGGCCCTAATTCGATAGCTTTGACACACATCAAATCAATAAGTATTATTGATATCCAACTTATGGAGAACACATCTGAAAAGGTGATATTTCAGGCAGTTTGTTAAGTCTGGCAGTACAACTTACTGTTTCGGCTGTTGTACCTTGGGAAACAGACGACGAATCTGTTTTAAGGGAAGCGTGTCAAACACGTGCATCAGCTCTTTAGTGCTAAGCGTGTCAAACACATGCTTTGAAGGGTTTTCCTTCATGGTGATCAAGTAAGTACTTTTACTATTTTATTGTTTTCCTTATTTATCGTTCATAGTGTCTGTCTTCTGCTACTACCCCATTCTGTCTGTTTTATTTTCTGTTATTTATTTTCTGTTAATTATTTATTAATTATAATCTGATTTTATTTTAATAAAAGTGTACATGTTTCCCTACAATCTTAAAACAGATTCTGTGTAACAGAATTAAAAACACTTTTGTTAAATCGGATTAATTATTATTAACAGATTTTATATTTATAAACTGTTTTCTATCGAAACCAGGTTGAGTTTCTTTGGAAATCAGTTTTAATTAAATAGAATTTTAATTTACAGATTTGGAATTACAGATCTATAACGATTTTTAAAAGCAGTTGTTCAGATCAGTTTATTTTGAAACCAAGATTGAGTTTCTATTAAACTGATCTAGTTGATTCATTGAAACCAAGATTGAGTTTCTTTGAAGCAGATCCGGTACAAGGTTATAGAAATCAGGATTGAATTTCTTGGATACCGGTTTATAACAGTTTATTTAACTGTTTGTGTGTGATCTTTCAGGTGTTCGGATCAGTTTATTTTGAAACCAAGATTGAGTTTCTATTAAACTGATCTATTTGATTCGTTGAAACCAATTTGAGTTTCTTTGAATCGGATTTGGTACAAGTTTAAATAAACCAAGTCGAGTTTATTAGATACCAAATTATTTTAACAGTTCTTAACTGTTTTGTATTGACAAGTTTACTAATGGTAACACGAGTGTAACCCTAGTGAATCTTGTAAATGTAATTGGTGCGCCAGTTACTGACATGGTTGTAAATCATGACGAATTTAGATTCATTGGAACCAAGTGGAGTTTCTTTGAAAAATGTCTCATAAAATGCAAGTTGTTATTTTATTAGATAACTATAACGTGTTCGATAAAATCAAAAAGATTTTTTTTTGAATCAAGATATTGATAATTATACATGTTATTATTAAATATCATATATCTTTACTAATTTAGTGGAAGTGTTTGTTTGACCTGTCTAGTTTATTTTAAACCGGGTCGGTTAATTATTAACTAAATATAATATTTGAATTTTTTTTAGAGTTTAAAAGTATATCTATAGAAACCTTGTTGAGCTTCTTTAGAAGAATGGATCTACTGAAACCTTGTTGAGTTTCTTTAGAAGAATGAATCTACTAAAACCTTGTATTAAGATCTTTTTAATGAAAATTGACAACATCATATTACATATGTGTTTTTGTTAAAACATTATGTAATAGGTGATATTGTTTAATTGTTTTAATCGGAAGACTTCTTTTAAAATGGTTTGGTATAATGGATCTTACAAAACATTAGTGTTTTAAACAAAAGATGAATTAAAATCGTTTTGTTAAGAAACACTTGTGATTAAGCATGTTGTTAATAGTACCAAAATTAGATTCAAACTATTCATGGGACCTCATATTAACATTTGGAATGTCACGAGTGACATCAAAGGATCTGCTCCTGAACTTGTTAAAAGGGAGACCGATACTCGAGTTACGTGTACAATAGATGCTTTGAAGCATTCAGAAACCTTATGTGCCATAACTATGCATTATATGGTCTAAATGATATGAAAACTAAGGCCATGAGGGAATCCAACCTTGGATAATAGTGGATTAGCACTTTGGTATCATGTCATGTATATGGTGATAAGAGTTTGATTAACTCTTTCAATTCAGATGAGAATGGAGAGAACGAATTTTGGGCCTCTCCAACTGCTAATATCAAGGGAAAAGGAGATGTGATTCACATCTGGAAAAGAGTCTAAGTTAACCAACGCGTTGTACGCGCTGGATATTCATAGGAATCTTATGTCCGGATGGTTGCTTAATGAAATTTGGCTTTCATTTTGTGTTTGAATCAAATAAAAATTGAGTTAACAAATAACATAATTGAGTCTGTACGGGTTATGCCTTTAAAAATGTTTAAGCTGAATGTATTTTTATTGGACATTTCAGTAAAATGAGTATGAATTCAGCTTATTTGATTGTTTAATGTATGGCATGGTTGACTCGGACATGTTTTAATTTTTAACTTAATATGTTGTCTAATTAAACCAAATTGGATACTCTTTTTTGTATTGACACGGATTACAGAATTAAAACTTGTGTTGAAGCCAAATTGACAAGATTGTCTTTTCTCTCGGTTAAACGGAAATAACCGAACCCCTTGATATGATTCACATGGTTTTATGTGATTTGGAATTGATACCTACTAAGGTAGCAAATAGCGAGTACTTCATCATATGTATTGGTGGTGGTGCAAAATATTGCTATTTATACTTACTTGAGAGTAAGGATATAAACAAGATTGTTCTATATAAATAAGTTGAGCATCAACTTATTATCGAAAATAAGATGGTTCGAAGTCATATTGGAGGTGAATATGTGTTTCTATTTCTAAATTTATGTGCTAAACTTAGAAAAGAGACAAATTTATTACTCTTGATACTCCAACAAGAGAATTGTTGAAAGAAAAGAATCGTGCCTTAGAAAATATGGTTAATGCCATGTTCTTAAGTCCTGGTTTATGCCATGGCATGTGGAGGAAAGCGATTGTATCGGCTACTTATCTTTTAGATAAGATCCCTTGTAAAGAAAATAAGATAGTTCTTATGAACTATGGATGAGAAGAAGACTATCTTATAAGTATTTATAAATGTGGGGGGATATCTAGCTAAGATATCCGTATTGAACCCCAAGGTTTAAAAGATTTGACCTGAAACTATGAATTTCATATTCGTAGTATATGCTCATAACAGTAGTGATTATGGTTTCTTTATGTATGTTGATCTACTTAAGGATACGATAATGGAATAAAGAAGTGCCTCCTTCTTTGAAAATATATTTCCATGTTAACGAAGGAAATTGGAAGATCATCTAGAATAGATGACGAAGTTGTCCAAGATAAGAGATAACGGGATGATAATGATCTCCAAGAAGAGAGACAAGATCAACCCAAGGAAGAAGAGGTTGAACCTAGAAGATGCAAAAGGGCAAGAACCGAGAAATTGTTTGGACCCGATTTTGTTTCTTTTATGGTTGAAAATGAACCCACTTCTTATCGAGAAGTAGTAATTTCCTCGGAATGGATCAAGGGAAGAAGCCATTATAAGTGAAATAGATTCTATTTAACAAAAACATGTTTGGGAGCTCGTGGGTTTACTTTTGGGTTGTAAACCAATAGGCTATAAATGGATCTTCAAGAAGAAGATGAAAGCCGATGGCACCATGGACAAGTACAAAGCAAGATTGGCAATCAAAGGATTTAGACAACAGGAAGGTGTGTATTACTTTGATACTTATTCTACGCGAATAACCTCAATTAAAATGATACTTGCTATTGCCGCATTAAGAAATTGGGAAGTTCATCAAATGGATGTGAAAATGACATTTCTAAACGGGGATTTAGAAAAAGTACTATACATGAACCAACTTGAGGGTTTCACGGATCCTAGACTAGAGAGCAAAGTTTGTAGGCATGTTAAGTCATTATATAGCTTAAGGAAAGCTTCCAAACAAGGACATCAATGTTCACCATATCATGTAAGAATGTGGATTTGAAATTAATGGATGTTTTTGTGATCGATGGTATATATGTACTCCTGTGTTTATACATAGATGGTATAAGAAGATAAACAAATCCACTAATGATATGTTGGAGTCAAGATTGACATGAACTTCATTAGTTGTTAAATATGTTTCTTGGAACTACGGTCATGTGAACCAATATGGATTTGTTTTGAAGTCAAAAACATTATAAGGACAATATTCTTGAGATGTTCAATGTGGGGGATTCCGGCCTAGCTATAATTCAATGACATCTTTTAATCTAAAGGTGTTGCCCATTTTGAATACTCAAAGAATATTGGGCACCTTATGTGTGCAATGACATGTGTGACTTGAATTTATAACCAGGTCAAGTATACCAGTAATTAAAGTGATGTTCATTTGAATAGTATTACACAAGTACGACGATACTTATGAAATTGCATTATGGAAAATATCCGACTGCTATCAAATGATAGAGTAATGCAAATTTGGATTCTTACTTAAAAGAATCTAGATCCACTAGAGCGGATGTACTTACGCTAAGTGGAAAGTTATGTCTTAGAAATCTTGCAAGTATTTCAGACAAACGCTTATAGCTAAATCTATGATGAAATCTGAATTTATCATTTAAGATAAATTTATAGAATATGCGAGATATTTACGTTAATTCGTAAAGGACATACCAAGATGGCGTAAACAGGTAACGGTCATGTTTATAAAGTGTGATAGTCAATTGAATTTTGAAAAAGCTCATCAATGTAAAACGGTAAGTCGGGACATATTCATCATAGACGGTGATTGGTGCGACAACTACTCTCAGATAGAGTTATCACGATTGACTACGTAAAGTCAATGGATAACATCGTGGATCCGCTTACGAAAGGCTTAAGCAGAGAGTTAGATAGAGAGTCGTCTAAAGGAATGTGACTAAAGCCCTTAAAGGAATGAGTTTCTATGAAGGAAAATCTAACCCAGTTGACTGGAGATCCCAAGATCTGGGTTCAATAGGACAACCTAATCATAGAAATATGGGGGAAGTCACGTCAATATGGGGTGTTACTTAAAATTGTAACATCCTAGTCCATTCCTATAACAAATGTGACTTGTTGAGAGGTTAAACATATGGCTTTAATGATTCAGGATGAAATCACAAAGCATAGCGATTCAAGATAAAATCACAAAACATATGTTTTTAATGATTCATGATAAAATCACCTATGTGAGAGAGAAGTGGGGTCGCTTCGAAGGGAAATGTGGGGGGCGCAATTCCTAAGAGATCTTGCAGAACCAGGCTAATGTTCAGGACCATAATGAACATGACTATGAGGACTTGACAGTGTCAGGGAGAGGCTTGTGTGAGTGTGTATTATTGTCTACGTAAACAGAGGCTGAGTTCAAGGACATCACGTCTACTCAGATCTAGGAGACTAAGTGCATCTCACAAGGGAAGGTTCAAATGGTCACACCTACCTATCCTATGCAAGACTCAACTGTTGGAATTTCATTGAAACATTTATGTATTTGACCGATCTCTATTCATGTGGGGGATTGTTGGAAAATTTGGTTGGCCAAATGATTTGTGACAAACTTTGGACATAATTATTTATAGAGTTAAGTACATTTTTGGTCCTCGTGGTTTATACAAGAGTGTACTTTTGGTCCGAAATTCAAAAAAGGTTCACTTTTGGTCCGAAAGTTATAGTTTGTGTCTACTTTTGGTCCATTTTTGACGATTTTGTTAAATCAGTGAGTCCGTGGGGGTAATATTGCATTCTTGTATTTTTTTCATGGGTATATTCGTCTTTTCCCCCTTCCCGATTAATCAAACCCTATAACTTCTGAATAGTCAACTCACCGTTTCATTTTTCATCCTTATACTTCACAAATCATAATCCTCTCAAAAATCAAAACCCCAATTCCGTGCTCAAAACCCTAAATGTTGCTTTGTGAATGGATGCTGAGACCTAATGGTCATCCATTTGATCCATACGCAGTATACAGTAAGTGACATTTATAATTAGGGTTCATTTACAAATTGGGGGTTCCATAATTAGGGTTCTAATACACATTGTTCTATTTTTTTGCAGGTAAATTTCCATCTGTATTTTCATTAGAGATACACCATGGTGGTAAGTTAAGTGAAGCACCAAATCGGCTCTACGATGGTGGGGAGGTAAATTGGTTTGATCAAATTGATTCTGATGGTTTTTCAGTTGTTGAAGTAAACCAAATGTTAAAATGCTTAGGTTATCTGAATCCTAAAATGGAATATTGGTATAAAATGCCTGATAAAGATGCTCTGTTATCTTTAAGTAATGATAATGATGTGTTGAGGTTCATTAAGTATGTTGATAGGTATAAACTAATGCAATTGTATGTGGTGCACCCAGTTGATAAGCCTAAACCATTAGGAGATAATGAGGTTACTGAAGAAACCTTTGACCCTTTGTTTTGTGACCTAGACCCTGAAACTAGTGAAGTTCCTAGTGAAGTTCCTAATGTGACTGAACCTAGTGAAGTTCCTAATGTGACTGAACCTAGTGAAGTTCCTAATGTGACTGAACCTAGTGAAGTTCCTAATGGGCCTGAACCTAGTGAAATCCCCAATGATGCTGAACATAGTGATGGTAGTGATGAGAGTGAAGACAGTGATGACAGTGATTTTGATGTGGAGTTAGAGGATATGATTGAAGATGTTGAAGTTGACATGGATGATTTTAGGAAGTATACTGATGAAAATGTTGAATGGGTAGGTCGTAATGAAGTACCAGTTGAAGATACACAACCAGTAGATACTGAAGTGTTTGAAGATCTAGATTTAGAAGATTTTGATAGTGCAAGTGACCCTGATGATATAGAGTGTAATAGGAAAAAAGCCTTAAGGATGTTAGCTAAAAAGCACAAGCCTGTAGATGGGAATATTACAGTGAAAATTTTTATTGTGGCCAAACTTTTTCTAACAAAGAATTAATAAAACAGATGGTTAGTAGGCTTGCAGTTGAAAATAGGAGACAGTTATGGTTGTCAAAAAATGATAAGATTAGAATTTGGGCCTAATGTAAAGGAATTGTGCCTACCTTTAGTAATGATGATGGATCACAGTTTAGGCCAAATGGATCACAAGCTTCTGCTTTTGCAAGTGCTGCAAGGCCATCAGGCAACCATTCACAAGCTTCACAAGCTTCTGTCACCCCCTCTACACCAACTGTCAGCCAATCACAAACATTTATTAGGCCTACACCACCTCTTAGGCCAGCTACACCTTCTGTTAGGCCAAGTGCACCTTCTAACAGGCAAACTCCACCTTTTCTCAGGTCAACTGCACCTTTTGTTACTCCAAGATTCACAAAGACATCAGCAAAGAGGATATCACCAATAAAGAAGACTGCTGGTGCAAATGGTAAAGGGAAAAATGTGTAGGAATGAACTTCAAACTTCTGTTAATGATTTGGTTTTTAATTAGTTATGTAAGACTATTATTGTGTGTCTCTTATGTCTTTTGTGTAAGCTTTTGGATTGTCAAACTCTAGAATGGAACCTGGTATCAAACATTGTATTGTTTGACTTTTATTAGTCAAACTGTTTTATCTAATGTTAGTAATGGTTCTTATTTATGTCTGCAACAACTGTCTCTTATTTGACATACTTCCCAACAATTGTGTTTACTTTTTTTATCACTCAACAACCAATACAGGTAGCATTGAACACAAAATTCATAGAAACTGCCATCACATTAACTTCAAAATATTAGGTTCAAAAGATACATTCCTACAATTACTTCACTACCAATAACTTCCCAACTAACTTGAACATTACATCAGTTAACTAGATAAAATACTATGAAAAAGACCCAACTAAAGATCAACATCATCTTCATCCTTCTTTTTTGAGCATGAATGGCAGCAACTTCATCTTCTAACTGCTTCATCACTTGCACAGAACATTGACACGTCTCTTCATAATACCAGTCAATAAAACCATGATTTGAACCCTAACAATTTTTAAATTGAAAATTCAGGTTAAATAAAAAATAATTGAAAAATTAGGTTAAATTAATCAATACCTTACCCTTTTAGAACAACAATAGAATCTTCTTCCTGGGTTCTCTGATGTCCATGAAGTACGAATCACTCCTATCGAGTCGCATTTGCTGCACCTTACCATGTCAATTTGTTTAGGGTTCTTAGGTGTGTGTGTGTGTGTTTTTGGGGGTGAAGTTAACCCGTATTATGTAATGGAGAGGGAGAGGTTGAGTGTTATTTATTTTAATAAATAATGAATTTAATAAAACCTGGAAAAGACGAATCTACCCTCAAGTGATATACAGATAAAGGCTCCAACGGCTATATTTAACGAAATCGTCAAAAATGGACCAAAAGTGGACACAAACTATAATTTTCGGACCAAAAGTGAACATTTTTTGAATTTCGGACCAAAAGTGGACTCTGGTATAAACCACGAGGACCAAAAATGTACTTAACTCTTATTTATATGTATGTGTCATATATATAAGTAATAGTTTGTAAGTTTGCGTTCTCCTTGTAGAGAGCTTCACAATGAACTTTTATGTGTCCAAAATGGAGTTGATGTGAATGAGATATCGCGTCTCAAAGTTAGGCATTCGGTACCATGCTTAAAGAGGAATTTATATTTATTTTCTATCCCCACATTGGTGGGATGAGTAAACTTGTAAGGACTCTATAGTGTATAAATAGAGTCCCTAATTTTATAGCTTTGACACACATCAAATCAATAAGTATTATTGATATCCAACTTATGGAGTACACATCTGAAAATGTGATATTCCAGGCAGTTTGTTAAGTCCGGCAGTACAACTTACTGTTTCGGCTGTTGTACCCTGGGAAACAAACGGCGAATCTGTTTTAAGGGAAGCGTGTCAAACACGTGCCTGAGCTCTTTAGTGCTAAGCGTGTCAAACACGTGCCTCGAAGAGTTTTCCTTGATGGTGATCAAGTAAGTACTTTTACTATTTTACTGTTTTATTTTTTGTTAATTATTTATTAATTATAATATGATTTTTTTTTAATAAAAGTGTACATGTTTCCCTACAGAAATGACTTGAATTCCAAAAAAACAAAAACTCCTGTGCCACGTAAACGTTTTATTGAAGTCTACTACTTGTAATGGATAAGTTCATAAGGTGTTACATACTTAACTTTCTTTGTACCCTGAAAGTTTCGTGACTCGTTATAAATAGTGAATTAGCATTTACAAAACAATGAAACAATAACCACAAGCATGTCCGACAAATCTCTTACAATCAATTCGAATAGGAGTCAGTTTGATTTTCTCTTGTTTGACTATAAGCTGATTTAAATAAAAAACCGACCTGAACTCAGTTTGTCAACATAACAGAATTGTAAACTGTGTTTGGTTCAAAATTTATTTGAGCCGAATACTGATTTTCATTTGAGTTTACGAAAACCAAAATCTTTTCTAATGAGTTTATGTGAGTGCTATATGCAAGTTTTTTAAACACAATACACTAAAGTTAGTACTACTACTTGACAACTTGTTTATCTAAGTTTTTCTTTGCTATATCGAAAGTCTAAAACACTATGACTACTTGACATATGTATTCTTTGGATATTTCGTGTCACCTTCAAATTTACTAACATTTGCGTTTATTTTCTAGTTTGACATGTTGTTTCATTTTGTAGGTTGAGTCTTCCTTTAAATTGAAGCATTTTCTATTTGCTTTAGATTCTTGGGCATTTTCTATTTGAATCCTGATCGATAGAAACTTGTAACTTTTAATTGTTTTCGAAAAGGCAGAAATTTGTATTTTATTCATTGTTTGTATCATTTGTTATCCTTTGTCATCTCAATAACTTTATATGTTGTACATGATGACTTTTGTCGTCGAATATTCAAGATCCTAGAATATATTGCAAAACACTTTTCCTTTTAAGATAGTGTTTGATTGTTGAAATTTAGTGTAATTGTGAGAATCGGGTTATATTTGGAAATAGGTTTGGATGTACGGAATGTACACCATCAAGTTATTGATTTCCTGACTCTTTTAGAAATTAGATTAAATGGGTGGTTTCAACATTAAATATTTATAACCACCTTAACTTATTAAATAAGCGGTTTCAACATTAAATGTTCGTAACAACTTTGACCAATTCAAATGGCAGGTTTAACTGCATTAAATGACTATGTTTAAATTGGTCATGTAACCACTAATTCTCAAATTATAGAGGCTAATTATGAAAGAGATTAATGGGCTCATTAATCTCTCATAATTTCCATTGAATAGGGTTTGAGTAAAACCCTATAAATAGATGTCACAATTGCATGGAAAAACACACAAAAAACATAAACACTTAAGAAAAGAAGGGTTATTGATTTGTGCCTAAAACAAAAACAAACACTTGGTTTTATCTAAAGGAGGTATTCGTGTAACCCAGGCATATGGTCAAATAATCTTCTTTAAAAAGTGATCACA
>BQNB010118601.1:9321-20962 GCA_026074375.1 Tanacetum coccineum | reverse complement strand
ATGTCCTTGGGAGATTGTTTACCTCACTGGACCTGCGGAGTTGGGTGACTTTTGAGAGAGAAAAGTCAAACCCAAGCGAGACCCAAAATAAGTTTATTTTGTTTTTCTACCTCGATGCGTTGCTATAATCGAGGATTGCTTTTATATTTTAGGTCACAATGTGACTCCTGTTTTCGTTTGGTCGATTGGGATTTTATGGTTCGTTAGATGGATTATCATGTTTGAGTTATATTTGGATTATTACTAAGTGCTATGTGGTAGATATGTGTTATCATTGAGGTGTGTGGTCTTGGAAGTAAGTACACGTGTGAAAAAAGTGCAATTATAATTATGGTCGCGAACATAATTATAAAGGCAACACATATGTGGACTTGTGACTTTGATTGCATTGATCATTGTTTCTTGTTATGTATTTATTGTAAGGATGTAAGTCTGGATAGTTGTGAAGATGGTAGTGTAGATGTGATGTGAGATCCTGTTGAGGATGGTTGTATGGTTAGAGAATTCTTCACTTAACTGTTGAGCGATTATATAGGATCGAGTTGAGTAGATGGTAAGGTTTCCTTTCAACTATCGTTTGCGGATACATCGAATACCTGTTGGTGTTGTCGTCGCGATTCTTAAGTTGGTTCGTTAGCTCGTTGTTCGTTGAGATATCCAAAGCTCGTGTTGGTATTCTAAGGTGTTATCATAGAACTGGTGTTCTATGTTCTCCGTTCGGTCGGCGGTTTGATTGTTTTCCTTTGTCTTAACGTACGATCACTTTTTGTTGTTCTAAAGAACCGATTGGTATGGATGATCTCATGGTTTTGTTTGGTTTGGCAAGAATTCCTGTCGTGTTTTGTTTTTCAAAAAATTTAACATTTGTTGTAATGGAATCCTTAAGGTATTTGGGAGTTTATTTTTCTATCATTGATGTTTTTTTGTTGTGAGTACATAAATTCCCATTGAAAGTAAGTTTGTTGTAGTCGATTACCATAGTTAGTGTTATAAACTTCTTAAAAAAAAGAATATAAATAAAATGCAACAAACCTTTTTTTTAAATCATCTTTTGAGTTTTTTATGAAAAACCCATAATTAAAAAAAATTTTTATGAAATTTTTTATTCTTAAATTTACTTTACACTTCAAATTATTTGCATTATTTAACTAAGGGTGATTATTATTGTTTTAAAAATGATTGGTATATTAAGGTTAATGAGGGAAAGTTCCTTGGGTAAAAAATTGGTTTTGTGTCAAAGGTCTTAATCTTTTAAATAATGGGTCGTGTACATGGTATATTCGTTGGTGTTTTTTAGAAATCGTGATTTGTTGTTAGGTCGGAGGTTCGTTCTTCTGTCGACGGTTTACACAGTCGTTGATTTTTTTTTTCTTTTTTGGAATCGTGTGTTTTTGGTCCATATCACTTGTGCATGTGAAGTTGAAATTTCCTCATGGCGTGGGTGCTAGAGTTGAGTTATGACGTATCTTTCTGGGTGGTGCGATTGATAGTAGCGAAGCGAATGGAATTATTCGCGATCTCAAGTTGGAATTAGAGAATTCTCGTTTTACTTTTGATTTAGTACCTCTTAGTTATGAGAGTTTTGATGTAGTCGTAGGAGAGAATTGGTTGTTGAGGCATAAGACTGGGATGGCATGCCACAAGAAGGTAGTTAAAATACCTTAGTAAGCTAAAAAGTGTTTAAGGTTCGTGAGGAAACGAACTAAAGAGGATGTGAGGTCTCGTAGGAGTACCAAAGCATATGAGTCAAAATCTAGTGATACTTTAGTAGTATGTGAGCTTCTCGAAGTGTTCCTAAGGAATTAGTAGGTTTTACCCCTCGTCGTAGAATATGATTTTGTATGGAATTAGTACAAGGAGCGATGCTGATTTGCGAAGGCTCGTGTCGTTTGACGTCTTTAGAAAGGTAAGAGGTGTGGAATGATTGCAGGAGTTCATAGATGAGGGTTGGTCCGAATGGTAACTTGTTGTGGGAAGTGTCTGTATTGGTTTGTAGGAAGTAAGGTGGGTTAGTTGAAATGTGGCATGAGATTATCTCGAGAAGAGTGAGATAGAAAATTCTCGTATGTGATGTCACCAATGGAGGGCGCACGAGATGACGTACTAAGACTGTTTTTTTTGGATACGTTAAGTGACACGTTAAGTTTACGGCTTATGGCCTTTTGGGTTAGACCAATTACAACGGGTTTTCATGATTAATGGTCCGGGTGTGCATGACCGTTATATAGACAAGCCAATTATCGTATATATTACAAAATGATATTTTAAACTACTCCGAAGTCTTAAGGAGGAGTACGAGACGCACGTGAAATGATCGTGGAGTCACTGAAGGAAGGAAGATGTAACGTGAAATTTTTCCAACAACTAGAACGGAGCAGAGGAAGCTATCTAGAGTGGAAGAATTCAATGGGTAATGAGCCAGATCTTGGCAATTCCGAAGGAGCAGCACAATTTCGTAGTATAATATGACCGCGCAAGCCAGGATTTGGAAGCATGCTGGAAAAAAGGAGAAGTGATTGCTTGTACGACCGCGACAACTGATGGTTCCTTACGAAGGATGCAAGGCTAGCGTGGTAGGTTTTGCCTAGAATGATAGAGGGCATTAAGTGAACAGACATAGAGAGTAATCTATACACTCATGAATGTCTCCAACACACTTTCAATCGGAAGGATTGAACATGAGGCAAAGATGATGGATGGATGTTATTTAGTGAGTTTGATTTCGAGGCCAAGTACCATCTGGGAAAGGCAAATGTAGATGTTGTATCGTGGAGTAGGAAGAAGGAGTGAAGCCAAGAATGAGTTCGAGATAGATGTACGATGATCCGATCTAGGTTTGAGAAAAGGATGTTGGTGGCATAAGATAAGATGTCCAAAGCAAAGAACGCGTCAACATAATATGTTGCGTGGCTTGGACCAACGAGTGTGAAAAGAGATAGAGAGTGGTTCATATTGGTTAGACAAGGTTCGGACCTCCATTTGGAGAGATGTAAGGACCTTGGCTATTGAAGAGGCTAGACGACAAAGTATTCTGATCCATCCTGGAGCGGTATATACGATGGTGTTTGGTGTTAGGTTAACTAATCGATGGCTGAGTATGAAGAAGGATATAGCTAGTTGCGATAGTAAGTATTTAGCGTATTCGGAAGTGGAAGTTGAGTATCAAGGGTCTTCAGGATTGTTGCTACAACTTAAGTTACCCGAGTAGAAGTGGGAAAGGATAACTAAGGATATTGTTGTCAAGTTACCAAGTGTGAGTATTGGATACGATGCGATTGGGTCTAATGGACTGACTAAGTCACCCCATTCCTAGCTATGCCTAGGACAAGTACAGTAGATGTTAGAGGTATTTAGGATACTTATCTTTTCGTGAGATGAGTTTGTCCCTAAGGTGAGGATTATCTTTCGGTATAGAGATTTGCGCTTCACTTGGAGCATTGTGTGGAAAGGAATGTAGGTTACCATTTTATGGGCAGTAACTAGAGACAGCGAGATTGGATGAACCGAATTTAGTTCAAGGATTTTGCTAGTATGAGGTTTAACCGTTAGACTTGAGGCTGGTAATTGAGTATTACCTAGAGTACTCAGTTTGAAGGGTGTATGATGTTTCAAAAAGTATGGTAAGTTGATACCAAGGTAAGTAGGTCCATTTGAGATTTTTGAAAGGATTAAATCATTAAAACCTACTAAAAGAGATGAGGAGTGTGCATGACCACTTTTCATGTGTCAAAATTTGAAGTATTGGAAATGCGAGATTTGCATTGGCCTTTAGAGTCACCTTAAAGTCAGCAAAACGTGGTTTTGCTAAAGAACTAGTAGAAGTTATGTTTCATGAGTTAAGATTCGATTTGACTCGAAGGAGGTCTTTAGACTTTAGGTAAAATAGAGTATCCACACTAGTTGGTGAGCAAGGAATCATTGAGTTATTTAGTTGAAGTTGGGTAAATAAGTGATTCTTTGAAAGACCTAAGTATGCCTAGATGGTGTTTGCGATTTTGGTTAAAGTAATATATGCATAAACTACCCTTACCCATCTAATGGGCCGGGGTAGCCCATTAAGGGATCATTTGAAGACCAAATAGGCCTTTACTTCTCAACGGGCCCAATACTAAACAAATAGCCCAAAACCTTTTAGTTATAAGCCCACAAACAAGTTAAGGGGCTGAATCTGCCAATCCCTCAAACTCATATCCCACAAGGACGTGTGATGCAAAGTAACATATAACCATGGGGGACTTATACTGCCAAGTCCACAAACATTTCAACAACAAGGACCAAGTTTGCAATTAACTCATTAAGGTTGAGGGGCCATTTTTGCCACAAACCCAAACCCTCACCCCTGTTATACACACTCCTTTTATATCTTTGTTTCCCGCCAAACTCAAAACCCCACCACTGTTCATCATCCCCAAAATCTCTCCACACCCTGCAAAACAAAACAAAAACCACTTCCCCACATATCATAACAACCTTGTCCCACTTCACATGGGCATTTGCCATGTTGGCAATCCCAAACATTCCTATTCGACACTATAACAGGACAAGAAATCAAGGGACAGGATCATGGGGATTGGGCTCCAAGCAAGATTGATGGCCAGGATTTGCTTTGGGCTTTATCTCACACAACAAGCACAAGGCTTGAGTTCTCTCTGTGACAACCGTGGCTTGAGCAGGTTGGTCAAACCGTAGTGTTGACCTAAATATCTGTTCTATAAGTATGGTTTATGGTTATATGTGATCATATGTATTTATGTGTGTTTGTATGTGTTTATGAGGTACTGGTAATCAATCTATTGGGTGTGATCATCTCAATGAGATTGGATTGATGGTGAAGTTTGTTGAGTTCATTTCGTTCACTTTTGAGTGACGGGGAAATGATTATTGAGATTTGAGCGTTTTCGTGTTAAATATGTAAGTATTATTACGTATACGTATTTTTGTGTTAGTAATTTAAGATAAGTTTAGGTTTTGGGGGTTAAGTTAAGAGAAATGAGTTATTTGATAGAGAAATTTCATTTTAATAACTTATAGTGATAATGGAATTGATTGGGTATTTTGAGAGAATTGGTTTGGTTAATATGTGGATCTCTAGGTGATGGATTAAAATGAGAAGTGTGTCATTTGTGAAAGAAATGAGTTTGTTAAAATATGAGAGTTTTTGGAAGACTTTCTATTTTTAGAAAGTGAATTTGGAAATGAAAAGTTATTTTTAGAAAGTAGTTTTCAAGCAAAATGGTTTAACAAATTAATTTAGGGTTTTATAAAACTTAAGGTATAAAGATAATTAATTAATTAATAAAAGAAATTTTTTTTTGCATGAATAGTAAAATCCGAAAATTAGAAAAGAAAAAAAAGAAAAGAGTTTGAATTGAAATCAAATTGTAATTAGAATTATCTAGGGATTTCCTTGTGGCCTATAAATACCAAACTAATCCCAAACCCTTCCCCCTCATTGTTTGGCCGATCCAAGGAGAAAAAAAAGAGCTAGGGTTTTCTTTTAAGGTAATTTCTGATCTTTGTGTAATTATAGTTAAGTAATTTTCAATTTATGTAATTTTAAACTTGATGGATTAGGGTTTATAAATTAGGGCTTTGATTTTCTGGAAGTTTATGATGTTATAATAAATTTTTAGTCATTGGCTTAATTGATTACAAGATTTAATCATGTATTTAGGTCTAGATCGCCCGAATTAGATGTTTAATTCACTGTAGTTCACTGCAGAATAGTAGAATTTGGTAAAACAATCAACAACCTTTCTGCTCTTTCTAGTTGAAGTTCTTATAACAGTTCATTCAGTGATGATTATCTTCTTTTTGCTTTTTTGTCTTTTTTTTGTCTTTTTTTTTGCTTTTTTTTAGTTTTTTTATTTTTGTTTCATGCTTTTTTTGTTCTTACTTTATTTTTTTCTTTAATTTTTTGCTTTTTCTTGCCATCTACCTGGGGCATGTACTATACTTCCCCATGGATAGTTTTTGGCACGACGAAAGTAGACCTGGAACTGTTCGATACACGAAGTATATATAGTAGGGATGAACGGTTTTTTAATTGCATCTACTTTATAGGGTTGTGCTATTCAAATAATCCACAATTTGTTCAAAACCCTTCACTTTCTGAGGGTTTAGGACAACAACGCGACCATATTATGGTGTATTGCAAACTTAGAATCGGCCATTTGTTGGTTGAGTTTTGAGTTTTTGATAATGGAATGATAATTATGTTAGGGTTTATGAGTCTTAAAGGAGTTCGAAAGTATGAAATAGATTAAATGACCTGATTTGAAACCCTTAATCGAAGAATTTATGGAAACTACCCTCAACTGCTGTGCTAACCTTTAAACCCAGCAGCGTAACTCAGCTAGTTTAAAGTAAGTGTATGACTAGCAGCATTAACTTAGATACCAGCAGTAAGAGTAGTAGTAGTTTATTGCTAGCTGCATTAATTTGAGTCACCTAAGTATTACTCCAATTCCATTCCAAAAAGCTTTTTCATCCTTCAATCAACTTTTTTCTTTGCTTTTCCTGTAAAATTTTAGTCCAAAAACCAAGAAAACACAAGAAATAGCATTTTCACAATAGCACATAGTATTAATGATACTCTAGCTAGTATTAAGTATAACTTTCTATAGATAGTGAAAATCAACAGTATTTAAGTTAAACCAGCAGAAGTTCTAAGTATACTTAAACATCAGAAACTTTTAATGACATGAAAAAAACTGTACTAATTCATACTAAACTCTTATAAAAACATAAGAGATAAAAGACTTTAATGATTTAGCATTCCAATACTAACAATCAAATATTGAAATCTACTTACATCAAAAGCTTTTGTAAGCAAATCTACAACATTCTTGTCAGTATGGATTTTGACCATTTGAATCAATTTATTTTTATTGCAATCTCTAATAAAATGATGACTGATCTCTATATGCTTTGTTTTTTTTAATGAAAAACAGGATTTTTAATTATGCAAATAGTATTGTTATTATCAATAAAAATCTTGGTATGCATAAAATTGTACCCATAATCAAGTAGTTGATTCTGAATCCAAAGAACTTGTCCACAACAACTTGAAGCAGCCACATACTCAGCTTCTATTGTGGAATTTGCAACAACTGTCTGTTTCTTGCACTGGCATGATATTAATCTACATCAAAGGAATTGACAACCTCATGTTGTAGACTTTCTATCCAAGCTTTCTCCAGCATAATCACTATCAATGTATGCTACCAAATCAAAAGGAGAATCTTTTGGATACCAAAGGCTTAATTTTGGATGACCTTTTAAGTACCTAAAAATCTTCTTCACAGCATGAAGATGTGAAACCTTTGGATTGACTTGGTATCTAGCACAAGGCACACACTGCACATGTATGTAGGTCTTGAGTGTAAGATAACATCAGTGAACAATTAATTGGACCTATACATATGAACATCCACTTTTTCACCATCTTTATCTTAAGACAATATGCTTTTGAGTTTCTTGGTGGGCTTGCAGTCTTGACTTCTGTAAAACCCAAATTTCTTTTAAAAATGTCTTCAACGTATTATCTTGACTAATAAATATGCCATTTTTCTTTGCGTCACTTGTAATCCCAATAAGTATGTAAGTTCTCCCATAAAATCTCTATAATTTTTCATGCATCAACTTTCAAATGCAATGCATGCTCTTTCTTAGTTGTGAAACAAAGATGATATCATCCACATAAATTGGACCATGCAAAAATAACTTTGTGCCTTTTGATGAATAAGCGTTTGTCAATTTTCCCTCTGTGAAACCCATTGTCCAATAGTTATGTTGGACAAGCGCTTTCTATCACTACAAAGCTCTAGGAGCTTGATGTAGTTCCATTACAATGCTTTTTCAACCTTGTATACTCTTTCAGAAAGTCTGGATCTATCAAATCCTGGTGGTTGATATGGCATTACACCTTTCTTAATCTTCCCATTGAGAAAAAGCACTTTTTTTCATCATTTGATACTACCACAAAAATCTGTAAATGAAGCATAAGCTAAAAAATTGTCTAATAGCTTCAATTCTTGCAACCGGGGTAAAAAGACTTCATCATAGTCAATCACTTCCGTCTTGTGTTGTTTACCCTTGAGCAACCAATCTTGCTTTATTTCTTATCACAGTCCCCCTTTCATTCTTTTTATTCCTGAAAACCCATTTAGAGCCTATAGGCCTTTTTCTATTTGGGTTAAATCACTTAAGTCCAAACTTCTCTAAATTTGAATTATAGATAGCTCTTATGGCATTAGCCTTTATCCAGATTGATCCTTAATGCATGATTAACCTTTTGTTAGGTTCTTCCTGTGATAAAAAGAAACAAAAACTGCAATTTGAAGGGATCTTTATGGTTTGTTCTCTTGTGAATGGTACTACAAAACTCAGGTTCCTATAAATTCTTTGACTTTCTTCTTGTTTGTATAGGGCTGTTTGCAAAATCTCCAATCACTTGATTAAGAGGATTGATCTTTTGAATTCTTGTAGTTGGATTAGGGATCTGACTTGGTTGTTTGTTTATCCAAATTGTTCTGTCAGCCTCTTCACCCTATCTTTTTTATCATTTCTTGAGAATTTCATATATGCTATAATCTTCCAAAGCAGGCATATATGGATCAAAAATGGAAGTTCAATGGCTTGTTTTTCCACCTACACATTAACCTCATTTGTTGCCGAACATTAAACAGTTGAACTACAGTATTAACATTGTAAGTGTTGTTAACATATCTTCCTCTCTTGATCATTACATTCTTTCTAGCTTGACCTGCAATTTTCACCTTGCTTTTGTACTTCAAAACACTTAGACTGTGTTACCTGCAATAATTGGCTCATAATTTTCATTATTCTTTGTTTGTGCATCAATATCAAATAGGTTAGTCAATCGGCTCCACTACCTACAACATTAGGTGTACTCTCACTAAACCTAGTATGCAAGTTTTCTTCCACTATCCTTGTTCTACTATTGAATACTCTAAAGGCTTTACTATTCAAAGAGTATCCAATAAAGAAACCTTCATCAGCCTAACCATCAAATTTGTCTAAGTGATCTATGGTATTGAGAATGGTAACAGGACACCAAAATGATTCTAAGTTGGCAACTTAGAATCAGCTAGCATGGTCTTAGTAGCCTCAATTAGTATCTTATTCCTTCTCTTAGAAACTTTGTTTTATTGAGGAGTTCTAGCTACACTAAATTGTCTCAAAATACCCTTCATCATACAAAATTGATTCATTTCTCTGTTTTTAAACTCAGTTTCATTATCACATCTAATCACCTTAACCTTGTGATCTACTAGATTTTCTATCCTAATTATAAAGGACTTAAGAATGCTACTAGTCTCGTCCTTAGTAGCTAAAAAGAAAACCCATGTAAACCTACTTTGTAATCATCTTGTGAACAACTAGGGCAAAATCATTTTCTTCATATGGCTTTTTACATAATGTTGTTGGACTCCAAACAAGTCCCCATATGCAATAAATGTAAAAGGATGACGAATTGATATTCTCTGTTTTGGATTAACAAGCGGCTTTGTGTGCTGTTCCCTTTTGACAGAACACATTTGTTTGATCATTTTCAAAAAGTATGGATGGGTAAACCTTTACAAGATTTCCCTTTAACCATTTTATTCATGGTTTTAAAATTTAAGTGACCTTAGCTTTATGCAAAGTTTAGATTCATCAGATGTGGGCTTTTGTAAAAAGTCAAGTTAAACCTCCTTTAGGAACTATGTTCTTTAAATGAACACTATAACTTATTTCTTCTTTCTAGGAAACTTCTAAAACTCCTTATTTTAAAATTCCTATAAAATTGATCTTTCATCAATTTACTTAAAGTTTTGAAAGATAAAACAATACATTCAGTGTCATTAAAAAGAACACTATTCTTTTTTATCACCACATTTTGTGAGACACTAAAGTGATTAAACTTTAACTCTCTCACAAAATACACATTTTTTAAAATATTGGATTAACCAGTTTTAATGGTACCTTTTCCTATGATTTTCCCTCCTTTGGGGTTCCCTCCAAAAGTAATATATCCTCCATCTATCTCTTCATAGTCTGTAAGATAGGACATGTTCCCTGTCATGTGCCTTGAGCATCCACTATCAATCACTCCTTGATCCTGTAAATCCATTTGTGGATTGCCCTGCACATTAGATAAGAAAATCAGTTTCTTTTGGGGACCCAAGCCATCACTGACTCGGATCTGCCTTGTGCATCAACATAATCAAACTTTTTTAGGGTGATTGATGCACTGTTTTGTTTAGAAACATGGTCTAAAACTTTATGCTTTGGTTTCCAAACCCAACAAGCTGAGGCCTTAACAACATTAAAAATATTTCCCTTAACAGCATTAACTACTTCTTTTAGCCTAGCAGTATTGAAATTTGTATCCCTAGCAGTATTAACCCTTTGATTAATATTACTATTTTTAAATGATGTGTTCTTATAAATGGGCCTCTTAACAGTTGAATATGCTGTTTTAGAAAGATATGACATTGGTCTAGCAACATTCACTGTTATTTTTAAGTAAGCAGCATTAACTTGTCTAGCACTATTAACTGATACTAAACCAGACTTCGTTAGTACTGCTCTTGGAACTAAATTCTTTTTAGCATAGGGGTGAGTCTTTTTAGCAAATTTTGATGATTCACCCTTTGAGAATTGTTCCAAACAGGTTTTACCATCCTTTGATTTTGAAACTGTATTTGATGGTAATTGCAATCAACCTGCAAATGATCAAAGCTTCCACACACATAACAGGCCTTATTAAACATCTCAAAATTGCTTCCTAGTTTTTGAGACATCATATTGTTCCAATTTCTTTGATTGCCTCTTGGACTGTGAGTGTTTTGCCTATGTTGCTCAACTTGTTTAACAATTTTCCTAGTAGTTTTTTATTGTTGTTTAGATTTGACAAACTCTTTCTTAACAATACTAGGCCTAACTATTTTCTTTTTAGATTTAGGGTGAGACACATCCTCTTCCTCATCACCTGACACCCATTCTTCAATAATTGGGGCATCGTCATTCTTCTTAACTATCTTAGGCTCTTCTTCACTAGACATAGCTTTACAGTTCTCAACTACAGGCTCATTAACAAATTCATCTAAACCAGTAAAAGACAAGTCAGGTGTTGGAGGCATGAAATTTCCTATGTAGGGAGGTGTGACACCGCATATAATTTTATAGCCTCCCCCCCCCCCCCCCCCCCCCCCCCCCCCCAAACCTTTCTTGCAATTGTTCAAAACTATCTGGACACTTTTAGCTTGTTTAAACTTTTAGATGCATGTTAAAATTTATCTTACATTAAGTTGAATGCATCTTTTTTCTTTTTAACTATTTTCAAGCGTATTCTAAGTCTCTAATAGTTATTTCTCCTATATGAATTTCAAATTTTAAGCCCTTAATGTCTTGTGAATAAATAGACTTATTTGCTTTATAAACTTCAAGTTTTTCTTCCATAGACTTTAAACATGTCTTATAACCTAAAACCGTTAACTCAGATTTCTTTAAATCTTTTAATAGTTGATCATTTTGAGATTTGGATACCTCTGAGTCAGAACTTGAAGATGAGAAAGCCATGAGTGCATAATTAGGCCCTTCTTCTGCCTGATCACTCCAGCCATATCCACCA
>BQNB010118600.1:0-16248 GCA_026074375.1 Tanacetum coccineum | reverse complement strand
AAGCAAACGCGTACAATACAAAAGATACATTATGGATTTATCGGCGTCGTTAATGACTTGAAAACACAGGGTGTTATATACGCCATATCTCTTTTTGTAGATACGGCATATTGTTCAAAATTATGCAATCTTCAAATATCATCGTTTTAGCTCCAAAATATGCGCCTTTTAGCATGTCTTCACAAATCACTCCTTAATTACTGCAAATAACACTTTTAAGTAAAGTAAATACAACTTGTTTGCAATAATTATATAAAAGTAGGTAACTTATTTGGGATAAATGATGGTATAAATGTAACATTATTTGATGTCCCATCACTATGCAAACTTATTAAGATGGGGTTTTTAGTACGTGTGGGTCATGTTGGAGTAATGAGATGGAAACCTTCCCGGTGTACGTGTGGTAAGGTTTTTGGTCATTTTAAGGATGGGAGTAGGCCAAGAATATAGATCCTCGGAATTGAAAGAACATTAGAAGCGTAGCCAAAGCTCCTAAGAGGTGGCTTTAAAACCAGTCAAACAAGTGTATAGACATTTTTCTAAAAAAGAACAATGACAACACTAGTGGTAACAAGAAAAAGGATGCAGAGCCTATAGAAAGAGGTTAGTAATGTCAAATACTATTGATGTGCTTTTGGGTACAAATGGTAGGTCTTCAAATCTGGCTAGTAAAAAGGCAAATTCTAGTGGAACCTCATTCTGTAATATGGAAGTAGTACTCGTACTACCCCTATTGTTGAAAAAATTAATAAAATTAAAACTCTAATTATTAATGGGAAGGTTACTCTTCTGGATGAAGAGGGTAAACCTTTAGCAAAGGTTTATTCTTTGGGTGATCATGATAGTAAGGATAAAGTTGCATCATCCGTGTAATACGAGAATGCAAATTTTCTGGCTTCAAAGAAGGTTAAATATTGTACTAATAGTCTGTTGGAACAATGGAAGGAAACTTATGAGAATGATGGCTACGATTTTGACCCATACGATGATGATATATATGAAGGCCAAGATATTCCTGACAAGATTCAATATATATGCGATAATTTGGATATCACAATTCGAGGTAGTAAGAAGAAATAGTAATTATTGTTTCATTTTGTAGTCTAGTAACTTTGTGTACCTTCCTTTAAGGAAGTAGTTTACCTATGTAATGGGCGGAGATGTGGGATTCACCCTCATCTTTTGTACTTAACTATTTTTTAGAGTAATAAAATTTACTGGAGAAACCCTTTACCTAAAAAAACTAGCTTAATGGGTTACTTTTAAACATTTGGCCAATTAAACATTATTACATTGTTAATAAAAGTAAAACTTAACTAGAATTATCACTAAATGAATAAGACCATTTCATTATCTAATAATAGAACATGTTTTAATTCAACAGCTAAGTGCTTTCATCTCCAAGTAAAGCCTAAAACATGTAACGAAAAGGGATGCTTTTACGCAACAGGTTGACCTTTCTCTTAGTTTGACCAATAATGATTAAACATGTTTACTGATTAGAACACGTAAAAAACTGATAGAGGTTAAATGTATACTTTCGTTTGATGGTAGTTGAAAACTATATCATACTAGTGTAGAAAAAGAAGTTTCGCCTGGACAGAGGCGTTTAATACAAAGAATAGAATTGGTATTTTGTTGAAAAACGGAGGATTTGTTAAAAAATGGGAGGATTTGGTTTTTTACTCCTTCTCCTAAGTCTAAATCTCATGTCGAGTTGTTCCAATAAGTGTTTCAAATATCATGTACATACCTTTGTTGAAGGATCCACATGTGTCGGGTAAGAGGAAAGCCGACGAGCAAAATTCCGTAAAACGAAATTCAAGAGTGGCGCACTGGCTACGTGCTGACGCATGACCAACACGCCATACCTCCTGTATCCGTTTTACGAATTTTGTCCTAATCGGTTTGTTATTTAATTATTGCAATTTTATGTGTCATCATTAAAACATAAAGGAGATTTTAGCTAATGTTTCCCCAACATAAATACTTGAGCGACACCCGCTGGTGGACAACCGGTAAAACCAACGACGCATGAATGGTGTCGATGCCAGTACAGATCGACGGCACCATTGGTGCATTTCTTTGACAAATGGCGGACGAATACCACCTCCACTGTGCGCTCTTATATAAGGCCTCGATTTACATACCATGCCAAACTTATTTTTATCAAAATCAAGCTTATTTTTTAATTTCACCACTTTCTCTCTTCCATACGTCCTACTGGTTAACCTTTCTAAACAAGTTTGTTTGCCCGCGCTCCACTGCGGGACATCTAGCGGGCGTTAGTATGGGCTAGCTGTGTGTATTGTTGTTGTTTCGGGTGGATGCTATCAAGTTAAAGCAACATGAGTAATCGAAACAGCTAACTATAATCACCCTTTTAAGCAAAGACATTCATACTTTAGAGATATCCATACGATAGAAACTTAAGTTATGTTTACATAGGGGAGAAATTACTAATACAGTCCCATCTTACAAATACAGTCCCATCTTACATCTGTGCATTTTATTAAAGTAGGATATTGCTGCTAGTTTTTTCACTTCATTAAAAAGATAAGCGTTTTCCTTGAGTAGCCCATCAGCGTGCGCCTGTTTTTTTCAGTTCAGTCAAAAGATCAACGGGTTCCTTGATGGCCATTAATCTTCTGCTAGTACTTTTCGTGCATACCTGTTTATAAAAGGAATGAAGTAGCATATATGTTATATGATTTAGTATTCAGTTAATACGAATAAAACTAAAAACGTTATTTATATTTCGATCCTCGTCAATGTATTGATAAAAACAAAATGTTAAACATGTTTATTGATAAAAAATAAACGTATATAAATTACTAATCATAAAATGTATTATTTCTAAGATAATCACTTAAGGTATGAATAAACAAATCATTGAAACATGATAGTGACAAGAAAATATTTTTTCTTAAACTTACATTCTACAAAAGATGTTTTTATTAAAAAATAAAAACAAATATATATTCATAAAAAGAAATGTTTATTAAAACATGTAAATTGAAATCGAGATGTTTCCCCCCTCAAAATGGAAGGTTCTAAAACATATAACACATTTCTCATAAAAAGACAAAAAGAGGAGCGTACTCCACGGTGGCCCCCTTATAGGCCTGGCGGTCCCCTTATATATTAGGGACCATCGGGACCGGCCGCCACATAAATAAACAGTCTCTTTTTTGTCTTTTTATAGAATACTGGTCACCGCCATCTAAATAACAGAACCTCTGCCGACAATTATTCTCAGATCTACTTTTCTCTCTTTTTTCTTTCTTTCTAAATACACAATATCTTGATCAACGAAACATACCTTGATCTGGTTCAGGTAATTAATTCTTTCTTCCCCCCTTCTTCTTCTAATCAAGTGCAAGAAAAGAACAATCGTATTCTTCTACATACGAATTGTTATCAAGTGATCTCTCTCTTCCTCCTCAATATCACAAATCTTCATTATATTTACTTTGTGTTGTGTAAATTGGATTGTGTGTAGATCCAATAGTGTAAATTATTATTATTGTGAATTGGGATGTGCGCAAATCGCAAGGGATATTATCTTGTGAGTGTGTAAAGACTAGTGAAGTCTTAGATTATTCTAGCAAAGATAGGACTCGACATCCTAGCTTAGTTGTGGAAAAGAAAGTAAGCGACCGTGTAAAAACTGGTTTTTTCTCCGCCTACAGGGTAGCTTTTTTATATGAAATCTCGATGGAGTACACTCGGGAATGGAGAGTCTATGAACGAAGTAGGTGCTTCGTAGTCGAACCCACTATAAATCTTGTTTGTCTTGGCTTGATCGTTTCGTTTCTCTATCCTCGCTATACTGTTATGTTTACTTAGTTCATATACATAGATAATTAATTGTGAAAATACATATTGTTGATTGAATGATAGAACAACTCGAATCAATACAATTTCTAAAGTCAAAGTTTAAAACGGTCAATTAACCGGTAAACTTTCAACCCCCCCCCCCTTTTCTAGTTTCGTTACAATTGTATCAATGCTAATGGTCACTCCAGATTTTTAAATTAATTGTAGTTTTAAAACTTGGAGTCGGATCTAGGAATCGCGATAAATATCTAGAAGGTGAAATCTATGCAAAGACCACCAACTTTTTTGAAGTATAGTTTTATTTTATTGGAAAAATAGATTTCCGATGCATGTTAAAATCAATAAGATCTAGATCTTGACATGTTATTACCAATGGTAATTTTTAACAGCCAATATTCAAATCCAGAAACCAAAACTGTGATGATTTTGTCCTTTTTGAAAAACAAACCAATTGATCATAAAAGAAATCTTTGACGAAAATAATGAAGCCAAAATGGTTATTTACAATGTTTTGCCTAGAAAAGAATATGAAAGAATTTTCATGTGTAATACGGCAAAAGAAATTTGGAAAACTTTGTTAATCACCCATCAAGGTAATAGCCAAGTCAAAGATAATAAGATCGACCTTTTGGTTCAACAATATGAACAATTCGTCATTTTTTCGAATGACAACGAATCTATAGATAGTGCATTTGCTAGATTTAATACTATTATTACTAGTCTTAAAGCTCTTGATGAAGGTTATTCTAGTAAGAACTACGAAAGGAAGTTTCTTAGGGCTCTACATCCTAAATAGAGAGTAAAGGTCACGGCGATTGAAGAGTCGAAAGACTTAACATCACTATCTCTTGATGAGCTCATTGAAAACCTCAAAGTCAATGAGATGATCATCAAGAAAGATTCCGAAATAGTCAAAGAAAAAGTTGAAAGGAAATCTCTTCTCTGTGCTTTAAAAGGCTAAGAAAGATCTAGTGGATGAAGAGTGTCGACCTATCGTCCGTATTAAATACGAATATACGCCAATGCGGTAGAGAGACTTCAAGAAGTTCTTTTAAGTAGAAGGAGGAAGATTCGTAAGACAACCTCGAAACGACAAAAAGACCTTTCAAATAACCAGAAACAGACAAAAACGACAAAACTGAAAGGAAGTGCTTCAAGATGCGGAGATCACAAATCATCTTATTAGAGAATTCCAAAGCACCGATAGACAAGAACCGAAAGAGCATTTGTTGGATTAAGTTTTCTTAGAGCGATTAGCGGTGAACGAAATGATGAAAGATCCAAGATGAGACATGTCTTGTAGCTCAAGCACCAAATGAGGTATGTTCCGAATCCTCCTACTTTAGTGATGAAAACTCATCAATTGATGATTTAGCTCTAGACAACGAATATGATAAATTATGCAAAATGAGTTTAAAGATAATCACTAAGAACAAAAAGCTAAAAGCTATTAGAAATAGTCTAGAAAATGAACTTAGAGAATTAAAAGATAAATTGTCCACACTCGAGAAAAACAAGGGAGTTGATATTGATTGTGCAAAGTGTCATACACTTAAAATTGAAAATGAAAAGCTCAAAGAAGAATCTACTAGATTAAACAAATTTGAAAAGAGTACACATTGCTTGAATGAAATGTTAAATAATCAAAAACCCTCCGGTGATAAATTAGGTTTAGGGTTTAATTCATTTGAAGCATCATCTAGTGGAACTAAGGAAATAAAATTTGTAAAAGCTCAAAAAAAGGCGTCTCCTGATGGAGGTCCCATAAATATGGGCGGCCCCCAAAATAAATATGGGACCGCCACCAGCAACGCCTGTATCTGAGAAAAGTGTGTCTTTTCAAAAATCTATTTTGGGTCCTAGACCAAAACACATAATTGTAAACAAAGTCAAAGTTCTCGTTGCTAGTGACAATGAAGTTAAACAATTCTATAAGCCATTATCTAAACTCGGAGTTGGATTTTCAAAACTCAATTTTTGATCAAAAACTCCACCTCCTAGAAGAGTCAATAATAATTTTCTCATCCTAAAACGCCGCAACCAAAAAGACATGTTGGTCGACAAAACCAACCTCATGGATTTCCCGTAACTTGGAACAACTTTCCACGCCAAAGTTACATGCCATGGGAAATGTGTCTTCCATTCTCACATCCCAACCAATTGCATCAAATGCAAGGGATGTTTGGCACTAACAACTTTGGACCCATGAGATATTGGGGACCAAATGTTTGAGTTATTGTCTTATATAAATAGATATGCCTTGGAGTCGACTTGGAGCCCGACGAATGGATCAAGGATAGCGGATGCTCTAAACATATGACGGGTAACCGAAAACTCTTCTCCACTTACAAGGCATACAATGGAGGTAATGTCATTTTTGGTAGTAATCTTCGCGGTAACATCATTGGCAAAGGTACGATTTCTAATGACTCTCTCAAAATAGATAATGTAGAACATGTTGATAACTTAGGATTTAACTTGCTAAGTATAGGACAAATATGTGATAATAAGTGTAAAGTAACTTTCTCTGAACATGATAGTGAAATCACTAAGAACGGTAAAGTCATAGGTAGAGGTATTAGGAAGAAAGGCTTATATGTGATGAAATTAGGAAATAAGCCAAAGGATCAAATTTGTCTAGCAACGATTGATGAGAATTCCACCTTGTGGCATAGAAGATTAGGTCACGCAAATATGCGTCTCATTCAATCGTTAGCTTCTAAGGAATTAGTTAGAAACTTACCTAAGCTTAAGTTTGATCAACATTTTTGTGATGCTTGCAAAATTGGAAAACAAGCTCACGTTAGTCACAAAGCTAAGAACATAGTCTCAACGACTAGATGCTTAGAACTTCTCCACATGGATCTTTTTGGTCCATCCGCCGTACGGAGTTACGGAGGAAACCGCTACACCTTAGTCATAGTAGATGACTACTCTAGGTATACTTGGACTAGATTTCTTAAGAATAAAACCGAAGCTTTCGATCAATTC
The DNA here is from genome assembly GCA_026074375.1 of Tanacetum coccineum. Classification (NCBI taxonomy): domain Eukaryota; kingdom Viridiplantae; phylum Streptophyta; class Magnoliopsida; order Asterales; family Asteraceae; genus Tanacetum; species Tanacetum coccineum. Next base: position 9,417 of record BQNB010118600.1, on the reverse strand, counting down.
GAAATATTTTAGTAGAAAATCCGACCAATTAGTTGTTCAATAGAGTCAATAAACCCACCTGGTAAGAGTTTGATAATGAAGATACAATTTGGAGAATTTGTATTATTCCACATGTGTGTTTTGGTGCTCAAAATTCTCGACTCACGCACTCCCTCAATATCAATGCGTGGTCCGAAGGAAAAATAGGACACTTCAAGAGATGAGTAGGACTATGTTGAATGAGCAATCGTTACCACAAAAGTTTTGGTGTAACGCCATAGATACTTCAACATATAGTCTCAACCTAATTCTCATTAGAGCCATTCTAGGAAAAACACCTTATGAACTCTTAAGAGGTAGAAAACCTACGTTAGATTATTTTAGAGTGTTTGGAAGCAAGTGCTTTATTTTGAACACAAAAGACTACCTTACCAAGTTTGACCCAAAGTCATACGAAGGTGTCTTTTTAGGTTATTCTCAAAATAGTAAAGCCTACTCAGCCTAGAATAAACACACTAGGAAAGTCGAAGAATCACTTAACATGACATTCAATGAAACTCCTCCACCCTCTAAGACATCACCCTTGGTGGATGATAACTTAGATGAAGAAGAAGCAATAAAAGTCACCGAAAAGAAAAACCTAGAAAACGACATTGTGGATGAAACATTAGAGGTTGATGAAATAATCAACATTAAGGAATCTAGGAACCACCCATTAGAAAATGTCATAGGAAACCATAACCAAAGAACCCTTAGATCACAAGCCTAAAACCAAAGTAACTTCTTTTGTTTTATATCAACTATAGAACCTAAAATGTGAATGAAGCATTAGGAGATGAAAGTTGGATATCCGCCTTGCAAGAAGAATTAATCAATTCTTGCTACACTTTTTGGAGTTAGTTCCTCAACCTAAGAAAATGACAACATAGGAAACTAAGTGGGTATTTAGAAATAATTTAGACGAGACGGAATTGTTTTTTCTCAAATAAGGCTAGGTTATTGCTCCAAGTCTTACAACCAACAAGAGGGCATCGATTATGATGAAACTTATGCTGTGCTAGACTTGAGTCATTAGAATATTATACTTACGCTTGTGTCTTAGACATTTAACTATTCCAAATGGAGTAAAAAGTCATTCCTGAAACAGGTTTTATCAATGAGGAGGTATACGTGGCACAACCTCAGGATTCCATTGATTTGAAAAACCAGATCTATGTTATAAATTAAAGAAAGCTTAATATGAACTTAAACAAGCACCCAAAGCTTGGAATATAGATTAAAAGCTTTCCCTATTATAAACATGAATTTAAAAATAGAAATGGTAGAATTAACAACTCCTTCTTTACTAAGACAACAAAGTTCAAATTCTCATCAGTTTATAAAATATACGACATGACATTATATTCGTTTCGACTTGTCAAGACAATGTGTGATTGAATTTGCCAAATCATGCATGACGATTTGAGATGAGCATGATGGTGAACTTAACTTCTATCCTAATTACTAATAACAAAATGAAGATGGAATTTTCTTAATCAATCTAAGTATATAAAAAAATGCTTAAGAAAATGTGGTCTAGAAGAGTCTAAACCAATGAAAACCCCATGCCTCCGATACTAAACTCACGAAAGATGAAGAGGTGTGAGTCCGTAGATAAGTACCAAGATATCGAGCATGATAGGGTAGTTTATATACCCTAAGGGCAAGTAGGCCAATCTCTTGTTAGTGTCTGCTCAGTGCCCAGCTCCAAGAGGCTCCCAAAACCTCTCATCTTGAAGCGGTTAAGGATTATGGTATCCTAAGGAGACCGGCATAGAAACCGTAGTATATACCGACTCTGATCATGCGGGAGATTATGTGGGCCGAAAGAGCACTAGCGGTATTTGTTCGTTCGTGGGATGTTGTTTGACATCTTGTTGTGAGGCTTGGTCACTAAAACCCTATTCTGAACATAACAAGCACTACTAACTGCTTCATCCCAAAATGTAGTAGGTAATAATGAATCTGCTAGCATAGTCCTAGCTGCCTCTATTAGTGTCATATTCTTTCTTTCAACAACTTCATTTTTTTGTGGAGTTCTGGCAACAGTAAATTCCCTCGTAATCCCTTTTAACCCACAGAACTGATTCATGTCATTATTTATAAACTCAGTTCCAGATTTTAATCTTATGATTTATTTGGTTTTCTATGCCAGTAAGAATAGTTTTATGGAACCTACTAGTCTCATCCTTAGTGGCCAAAAAGAAAACCTAACTAAACCTACTATAGTCATCAGTTACAACAAGGCAATATATCTTGTGATTGATACTCCTTACATATGTTGGCCCAAATAAGTCCATATGCAACATTTGTAAGGGTTGGCTGATAGAGCTCACAAGCTTGGTCTTACAAGAAGCTTTGTGTTGTTTTCCCTTCTGACAAGAAACACAAGTATGGTCATTTTCAAAAAGCTTTGAAGGCAAACCTCTAACAAGGTTTCCCTTCACAAGTTTATTTATAGTTTTAAAGTTTATATGACCAAGCCTCCTATGCCATAAATTAGACTCATCTATTGTAGCCTTTGCAAATAAACAAGTCAAACCTCCTGAAGGAACAACATTCTTTAGATCAAAACTGTGCATGTTGTTCTGTCTGGGAACTTTAAGCAAGACTTGACTTTCATCAAGTAGCTTAAAGTCAGGAGATAGAACAAGACATTCAGTCTTAGTGAACAGAACACTGTTTTTCTTGTCACACATTTGTGAGACAGAGAAAATATTAAACTTAAGTTCATTTACAAAGTATATATCTTCAAAGTCTAATTTCTCAGTTCTAATTTTACCATTTCCAGTAATTTTACCTCCTTTAGGACTTCCTACAAATGCAACAAATCCACCATCAACCACTTGATAATCTGTAAGAAAGACTTGTTTCCAGTCATATGCCTAGAGCATCCACTGTCAAAAATTCCTTGATCCTGTAAAGTATATTGTGGATTACCCTGCACTTAAAATGAGAGAATTAGTTTCTCTTGGGGACCCAAGCCATTACTGACTTGGGTCTGCCTTGTAGATCAACATAGTCCAATTATATATAATATAATAAATATTAAACATGTATGATCCACTGTCTTTGGAGGTATGGTCAATAACATTTCTTGTTGGTCTCTAAATCCAGCATGCTGAGGACTTAACAGCATTTTCCCCATATCCCGCAGCAGCACTAACTACTGCTTTTGGCCCAGCTGTAGTTATATTTTTAACCCTTGCAGTTTTAACTTTTTCATTAAGATTATAGGTTTTAGCTGCTAAATTTTGGTTAAAAGCCCTTCTTACTGGTGAATGTGCTTTAAAATAAAAATTTGTTTTGGGTAATGCATTATTCACTTTGATTTAGGGACAGCAGTATTAACAGGCCTGGCAGTACTAATTGATGTTGCTGCTCTTGGAGAGTTTTGTTTAGCAGCATTAACTGATACTTGTCCTAACTTTGTTGCAACTGCTGTTGGAACAAAATTCCTTTTAGGATGTGGGCGAGTCAATTTATTTTGGTGGTTCACCCTCTGAGCATTGTTCCATACTGGTCTAATTTCCTTTTGACCAGTAACCCTTCCCTTATTATTCAACATAGGTTTTTCTACCATTTTATTGTCATGAAAATCACAGTCTTTGATTAAATGGTTGAAACTCCCACATACAAAATAAGCTTTCTTTATAATCTCAAAACCATTCCCTAGTTTCTGAGTCATCATTCCATTCCAGTTTTTTCTATTACCCCTACGACTTTGACTTTTCCTGGGATACTCTACTTGCTTATGTGTGTTTTCCTTATTAACATATTTCACATTCTCATCAGATTTGACAAGATTGATTTTTGTAAACTTTGGTTTTGTCTGATCAGTTTTTGGTCTAAACACACTATTATTATCACTATCAGTGTCCTAATCTTCAATGATATGGGGGGGGGGGAGCATTAGCCTAACAAGTTTAGCTTTTCTACAATATCCGTACTAGCCTTAATAATACTAGTTTTCAGTTTCACTCACTTTAGTCTTATAGACAAAATCATCTAACCCAACAAAGGATAAGTCAAGTTTTGAGGGTATGTAGTTCCCAGTGTAGGGAGGGGGAACTGCATGAAACCCTTCACCTTTTTTGAATCTATCATTTACATGACTATTTTCTACATTACTTTCTCTACTTTTAACACACCATGAATCACTTCACTCTCATTTATTTGACTATCATAACCAAGACCGGCTTTGTCTTTAGCACTTACTTGACTATTTATCAGTTTAGTATAAATTCCTATGATGATTCTTCAAATTTTTCGAGTTTAAGTTTCAAATCATCTTTCCTTTTTAAAGCTTCTTCTAACTGATTTAAGTCATTGTTAGAAATATCTTTTACTGGACATCATCCTTTAAAAATGCAATATCTCTTCCAAAACACTTCAGTCTTTACTGAACAGCCTTCCTAGCATCTAGTGAGTCTAATCCATTTGATAACCTATAAGATTTCTAGATTTATATTCATTCATAAGAGCTTCACCTATTTGATTATACTGTATTTGTAGAGTTTCATATATTTTTAAGCATCTTTAGAGCCAGTCTTGTACCTTGAGTCCTGAACTTTATAACTTAGATGAGCATGGGAGTTATGAGGCATTAAGCAAAGTTTTGTATGGCCTTCTTCACCCTGAAAGCTCCAAAATACCACCTATCCATCTTGCACAACTAAGGTAATTGCAGGAGTTTCACTAGTGACACACCCCTTCTTGGACATCCTCTATTTCATTCCCCTGTTCTTGGTGCCCTGCATTTTCTAGCAAAGTGACCTCTCCTGTGGCAGTTGTAACATTCAACATTTGTCTTATCAAAGCCAACAGTTTCTTTACCATTTAAATTCAAATTCTTTCCTGTCTTCTTTAAGAATCTTTTCACCCTCATGGTAAGCATGGCCACCTGCCATTTGAGATCCATCTCTTCAAGATCATCAGTATCAATTTGCTCCAGATCTTCATTGTCCAATTATGGACTATTAGATTGATTAGCAAAGAAGGAAAACATGACATCATCAGCATAAGTTGAGAAAGAAGCTTGTCCCTATGAACTAGCAGTAGAAACTTCATGAGCAGTATTAACTGCTTCAATTATACTGCAAGTGTTTTCTGAAGATAAAAAAGCCACATTTTGAGAGTTTGAGCTTGATTGGCCTTTAATCTCAAATTCATACACCTTCAGATTATTATATAAATCATCCATGCTCAATGTGTCTAGATCAGATTTGTTTCTCATGATTAAAGCAATATTGTTCCAAGCTAATGGTAGACTTCTCAGCAACTTTAGATTTTCATCTTCTTGAGAGATAACTTTACCATGAATTTCTAATTGGCTGATGAGTTTCTGAATCCTATCATAGGTTTTATCCAGTCCTTCAGATCTTGATGCAGCAAAATTCTCATATTGCTGCTTCAGTATGGTTTTCTACATTTTCTTTGATTCTTTATTGCCTCTAAATCTGGCCTTGATTGCTTCCCATAAGGTCTTTGCATCCTTAATTCTATGAAACTTCAATAGGTGTTCATCAAGAATGGCCAACAACATGGTGCTTTTTGCTTTCAATTCATTCTTTCTTGCTAGTTTTTGTTCAGCAGTTTTAGGAGGAATGGGACCTTCACTACCAGCACAAGCTGATGCAATAGCAGGTGCATCACCATTTACAATAACCTCCCAAAGAGCATAATCAGTATGAGTAAGATATTGCTCCATTCTCATGCTCTAGAGATCATAGTCTCCTGTTTTGAGTACTGGAAGTTTTAGTGCAGACACTATTTGGGTAGTTTCTGATTATAACTTCATCTTTTCTTTGACTAACAGATCTTGTGTAGATATAGTGTTCTTCTTATTCAAAGTTTCTCAATAAGCTTTGATACCGCATTGTTCGACCATAACAGGGTACAGAAAACAAAAATAAAACAGAAAAGTAAAACAAAATTATAAAAACTTTAGGTGAAATGGATGATCCGACACTAAGACTCAGAAAATAAAAATTTTACGCTAATTAAACTACTCTAAATCTAGATAAATTAAAAGTTAGAATTAAAATACTAATAAAAATAAAAATTAAACAACTTTACTCCCCAGCAACGGCGCCAAAAACATGATGTGTCATTGTGCGTAGGTATTATTTACTATCAAGTTTTACATTTATATTTTGTCGACTTTACCTAAAAACAACACTAACGGGCAGTGTACCCGATTAGTTGTAGCTTTGTTGGTAAGTAGGGTGTCGATCACTAAGAGCGAGAGTGTTAATTCTTAAGTCTACCAGTATTTTAGTTATCTATGTTAGTTCTAATCTAAGTTAATTCTAAGTTAAATTTATGCTAAACCTAATTCTAACGTGAAGGGGGTTTTTCAGTCTGAGAGACTGGCATGGGTTTTTGGTGGTAAATTAAACCTATTTTAGACACGATAACACACGCAAGTAGATAATCAGAAGATAGAAGAGTGGTCAAGCCGATTATAAGGAAACTGTATTAACCATGATTAATCAAATAGAATGCTGGTTTGCTTATTAGTGCAATGATTGACTTATCTCAAGGGGCATATCATTCCTAGATTTAGGCGGTACTTCTTCCTAAAACCTAGACACGCTAATTCTGTCACAATTAAACGCATCCGCATAAAGCAATCTTTTGTTGATTATAATCTATCTTAGGAGTTTAATAATTGTGATCTTATTAAACCCTAGCTCAATGATACTTTACTAACTTACTGCTTAACGGCTATTTATATACTAGTAGTTCACTATCCAAGTCCTTACCAAGGGAATCAGAACGTCATTTGTTGATCCCAGGTCACCTGCTAGTCCAACTTATTCACTAAACCAATGGAAAGGATAGGTCATTAATTGTGATCCTATGATTCTAGATATATAAATTGCAGATATGGAAAGCTTTCCTGACATCTAGCTAGCCTGATATTTAGCATTCCTAGATCCAATTAAATGATAGGTCGCATACTTAAGCACATAAACGAGTATAAATTGATAAACATATTCAATAATCAACGATAAATTAAGCAATCGAGATAAACAAACCAAACATTAAATCTTCATAAACATGGCGAATACCTAAAGGTATTAGCCAATAACCATTGTAATGAATACAAGAATAATAATCGAATCAACCAAGGTAACCTAACCGAGTTAAACGAATGATACCAAAAATTAAACGATTATTAGAGTATAGATGATTACAAGGTGTTTCCTATGGAATTAAGCACGTTACTTGACCTTCTTTTCTCTTGCCTTCTGAAAATCAACTTTTGTGGTTAGGGTATCGAAAATATGTTCAAGCACTCCCTAAACTCGTGTTTAGGGATTTGTAATTATAGTGTCCGAAAAAACATCGATACTCCATGTTGGGAAATACAAGTCAGAAGGTCAAAGTACTGCTAAGTTGAAGGTCAAAGTACTGCCTGCTTAGTATGAAAAAGTCAAAGTACTGCCTTTATTAAAGGAACTTTAAAGGATTATCAGTTAAACAGTTACATTAGTAATTATCAAGTAATAGTTGTATTAATCATGTAACAGTTACATTAGTGATTAGTATTAATTAGTATTTGTGTCATACAAGAACTGTACACCTACTAGAGTTATCCTTACGTTTATAAAAGGATCTCTAGGAAGGCATTAGAAAGACACAAGAAAAAGCATTAGTTAGAAGTATTAGAGATAAGTATTGTATTAGGGATCTGCAAACTTAGGCAGATTCAAGGTGTGATAATACAAATCGTTTGTTAAATCATTGTGTGTTCTTCTTGATACTGTTAACTAGTTTCCGCATAGTTGATAGTATTACATCAGTGTTTCATTGTTACTGACTTGGATTTATTCAAGGAAGTAACATCCTTTACAGGCTAAAGGCTTATTATACTAAGGTATATCGATCCTACAAGTGGTATCAGAGCTTGTGTAGAGACTCTGATCTAGAAGAACTTTAATCATTCGAAATCTTTCCACACTCTAAAAGATGTCTGAAGCTGAACCTATCCCTCCCACCTCATCAGTCACTGCACTAAGAATCCCAATGATCAAGAAGGGTGAATATGACCTATGGTCCATGAAGATGCGACAGTATATTGCCATCACTGATCATATACTATGGGATATAATCACCAATGGAGACCAAGCCACAACTGATCCTGTATCCTCGTCAGGTCCAGTGTCTGCACCAAAAACTTCGCTTGCTGCTAACGCAAGAAGAAACAATGAGAAAGCTCTTAACATATTGCTTTCTGCAATACCTGATAGACATCTTCTCAGTTTTCATGATGCTGAAGATGCAAAAACTTTATGGTCAGCCATAAAAGCAAGATTTGGAGGTAATGAAGCATCAAAGAAGATGCAAAAGAATCTTTTGAAACAACAATTCGAGACGTTTACTATCGGATCTAGAGAAGAGCTAGATTCAGCATACGAAAGGTTTCAGAACATTCTTAGTATGCTTGAATTATATGATGCTAAAGTGTCCCATGAAGATGCGAATTTGAAGTTTCTAAGAAGCCTACCATCTGTGTGGCATGTAGTTGCTACAATGATTCGGGGACAACCTGGATTGGATGAATTGGAGTTTGATGATCTCTACAACAACTTGAAGGTGTATGAGCATGAATTGAAGGGTGTTTCAAATTCAAGCTCACAAAATATTGCTTTTCTGTCCACTGAAATCAAAGGCAGTACTTTGAAACAAAGTACTGCTGACCCAGAAAATATCCCAAAAGGATATACTCAGGCTGCCTCAAGCAAGGTGCAAACTGCTCCTAACTGTGCTTCCCACTCAGATGAAATCATATGTTCTTTCTTTGCTCAACAAGCATCTATGCCTACAACTCATGATGATGAAGACCTGCTGCAAATTGATGAGGATGCTATGGAAGAAATTGACATTCGATGGCAGGTGGCTATGATAACTGCAAGGATAAGGAAGTTTATGAGAAAAACAGGAAGACCCATTGACCTCAAGCCAAAGAATGGGATCACTTTTGACAAGTCAAAGATTGAATGCTTTAATTGTCAAAAGTTGGGTCATTTTGCTAGGGAGTGCAGATTTGCTAAATATCAGGAAAACAGAGCAAATGGTCGTAAGGAAAAGAAGATTGTGGCTATTGAAGATTCAAACTCAAAAGCCTTGGTGGCAACAGACAACAATGAAGAAATTGACTGGACCAAGGAATTTGATGCTGAACCAGTGACATTTGCTATGATGGCACTGACTGAACTTGAAGAAGATGATTGGAGCATGGAGATTGATGCAGAACCTGTGCACTTTGGACAAGATGGACTTGGTGATTTTGACTGAAGCAACAAAGCTGATGATACACCAGTGTCTCTAGCCTTGATGGCTACAAACTCAGAGGTACCTTACTGTTCCAAATGTAGTAAATCTTATAAA
>BQNB010118598.1:0-20963 GCA_026074375.1 Tanacetum coccineum | reverse complement strand
AACCGAACTAGTCTTTTTTTTGACAACCGAACTAGATAACTGAACCAGTGAAACCGAACTAGTCAGTATTTTGACAACCGAACTAGTTAATCGTTTTGGCAACCGAACTAGTTAACCTTTTTTTTACAACCGAACTAGTCAACCTCCTTTGAAAACCGAACTAGTCAAAACTATCAACTCAAATTTCTAAATTATACGGTTATTTCTTTGACTTGTAAAATCACGTGAAACATTAACTTGTTTTCCCGGTTTTGTCGAGAATTGTAAAATCCCGTGTAATTTCAAGAATTACTTCAAGCCTCGACAACCACATAATCAAGCACAATTTCTTTCTACCACCGATCGATCAATTAGTAATCTTTTTGATACCACGTTATCAATGACGACTCTTGCTGATAAATCACTTCTCTCGGGTGGTGACAATAAACCACCGATGCTTGAAATTTTTTTGTATGATTCATGGAAAAGCATAATGGAACTTTATATGATGAATAGACCACATGGTAGAATTATCCTTGCTTCCGTTGAGAAAGGTCCACTCGCCTGGCCATCAATCACAGTGGATGGTGTAACAAGACTTAAGGAATATACTGAGCTCGCCCCTGTAGAAGCCATTCAAGCTGATTGTGACATCAAAGTAATTAATATCATTCTCCAAGGCCTTCCAACATAAATTTATGCTTTTGTGAGTCAACATCGTGTAGCCAAGGATCTTTAGGAGAAGATTAAACTGCTCATGCAAGGAACATCGTTAACAAAGCAAGAACGAGAGTGTAAGTTGTACGATGAATTTGATAAGTTCACTTACAAGAAAGGAGAGTCGTTACACGAGTACTACTTGAGATTCACACTGCTACTCAATGATATGAACATCTACAAGATGCCACTGGAGCAAATTTAAGTTAATACCAAGTTTCTGAACACACTTTCTGATGAATGGAGCAAATTCGTTACTGATGTTAAGTTGGTCAAAGACTTGCATACTACCAATGTTGATCAACTTCATGCTTACTTGGAACAACATGAAAAACATGTAAATGAAGTTCGTTTGATGCATGAACATAACTCCGATCCTCTTGCTTTAGTTGCATCTCACCAAATAACACAGTCACTTTATCAAACTCATCAACACACTTACCAAAACACTCAAATTCAACCACCAGCTTCAACATATCCATCTCCACAGTATGCTTTATCTTATCAGTCTCAACAATACTCAACTCATCAATCATCAACACCTATTTCAGTAACTTATCCATCCAATGATCATCAACGTTATCTCAACCTCATCAATCAGCAAACACTTCTTTCAGTAACTTATACATACTATGTTTTTCAATCAATCAACTTCACCATTCATAACGTTTATTCTTATTCATCATAACTTCCCTTCATTGGGAATATCCTCACTAAATTAACTTACATTTTGTATTATCCTAACCAGACTCCGGGTCTATTTGTTCCAGTGTTCCAAAAAGGTGATGATCCAATTGATGCCATCATCACATGATGTCATTTCTGTATGGACTGCAGTTGTCACCTCCGTTTTCCCACTACCATTTAATCAGCTGAGAAACTAGTCTAAACCCTGACAACAAGCTACATCAATATGGAAGAGTTTACCTACTAAACCTATTCAGTGGAAGACAACTTCTTTTGTTTGCGGTTACTTCAAGAGAATGACACTCCTGGAAACAAGGGGAAGCAATTCTGGAAAAACAGAGATGGTTAATTTTTTGCTACAACTGCCAAGGAGAGGTCACATGTACCAGACCGTGCACCAAACCAAAGAGCGAAAAAGGGGATGATTCGTGGTGTAATGAGAAAGTGTTGCTGGTCAAGCTCATGCACATTGGGCTCAAATTCTAAATGCGAAGGAAGTAATAGCTTTTGGCGGTAATCCTGACTATTCCTGATGATTCAATGCACACCACGATGTCATTATCACAATGCTTGTTATCAAGCTGATGATTTAGATGCTTATGACTCAGGAAAGTTTGTATTGTGAAGAACTCAACTATGCCAAAGTTGCTCTCATGGCGATTAGTTATCTCTTTATGGTTCAGCACTGCCTATGCCTGAGGTACACAATCATGATAATATGAATAATAATGTGGTAAATCAAGTTGTGCAAGTGATGCCGTCTTCTCAACAGTCTAGGATTGTTGTGAAATATTCGGAGACTGAAATAAAACCAGTGATTGCAATATCATTCTTATTCTTAGTTTGTGATTGTATCACAACAAGAATGTTTAGAAGTCTAATCCTCTGCCCAACATATATGTTTTGATATTATCTGTGATTGAACAGCTTAAAACTCAGTAGCTAATTGTACCAGACTAATCTGGAAATTTAAGGTGTCAATGATACCTTAACTGTGAGCTGTATGATATAAGGAAAAAGATTACAAGTTTTGAAATGAAGACAAAAATGTTTGACTTATGGTGTAAGGATTAAATTTCTAACACATGTGCACTATAGTTATAGGAGGATTATCATCTTAAAAACAAACTACTTTCAGAACATTTTAAAAGAAAATGAATCTTTATTTACATTCAGTGTTACTCTTCCTAAAGAAAATGATTTTAAGAAAGAAGAATCTAGAAACATTGATAGAGAAATAGCTCTAGAAAAGCAGATCAAACATCTAGATAATATTGTTTTTAAAAGAGATCAATCTGCACAAACTGTTCACATGTTGACGAAACCTCAGTTTTTCTATGATAGTACCACTAAACAAGCTCTAGGTTTTCAAAATCCCTTCTATCTGCAGAAAGCTCAGCAGTCGAAACCAAAGCTATATGTTGGTGATATTATTGTTCAAACTAATCCTATTGTGATTCCTGATTCAGAAGAAACCTTAGCACTTGCTGAAGAGAGTCATTCCAAAATGCTTTCAAAACATAAGGATAATATGATGTTAGAAAAGGAAAAGCAAGTTGATACCACACCGATAGATTATGTTGATATTACATAAGATTTTTTGACCATCGTGTTGTTCCACTAAACTAATTATTGTGAACTAGCCTTTTGGTCTATGAAATTTTTGTGAATTCTTCTAAACCACACTTTCTATTCTAGACCCACAATGTTGAGGTTCCAAATAGAATTTCCTAAAGTCCGAGCATGGTTAAACCACGGAGTGGTTTGATAAAACTTAAATACCATCTTGCTAACTTTGATTTGGCAGTCAAAGCAAGGGACCTCACCCACATCTATCATTCGAGGTACTTTATATAGAGTTGTGGGGTTTTCGAACATGCAAAAGCTTGTTTTAGGGATGAAATAATTCCTTTATAAAAGCTCTGACAGCGGCAAGACTTTTTAGATCATTCAACCAACATTTTGGTTGATAACTTTTCTGAATTTCCAAAATGTCTTCTATCAAATGGGAAACTGGCTTTGGATCAACTCGTATTGTGTCAAAACATATTGAAGTTAAGATGAATCACAGTTTTTGTAACAAAAAAATGAACGACATCTTTGGAACAAGTGAAGAAGCCAAAGATATTGTGAACTTATCTTGTTAATCCTTTCGTGGAGAATGATTATGTGATTGTTGCATGAATGTCAAAAGTGTCTCAAATTGAGACCTGAGCTTCAAACGGATTTTGTTTAATAGGGATAACTTACGATAAATTGTTCAAAAGTTTTACCATTCGGAAAAAACATTTGGCATTCTCTTTAGAAGTTGAAATCAACTTAAACCATGAAATTTTTTCTAAGGAAAATCTATTTCAAATAAAAGTGTTCACAAGTTATTGATCATTGTTTGTATTAAATGATTGAAAGCTCGGTCCTAGGCGTAAGACACGGAGTAATTAAGAAGTTGAAGATGAGAATTTAAATTACTAAGTGGAAAATTGAGTAATGATAAGAATCAATAACAAGATTCGAGAGTTTGAAACCATTTATTTTGAATGGATCATAGGAGTGACACAGCCGATTTGCTGAGATAACGAGCTTTTGAATTCTGACTACAAGCAACTTTATGACTCGTTTTAATCATCACCATATTCAATCAAAAGAAACAATGTGTCTAAGTTAATTAGTCAAGTCAACTTTAAAGTCTATGGAAACAATTTTTGATGTAAATGCAAGTCTTCAGGAAAATGATTTTGGCAATTACAGCTCTTAAGGATGAATTTAGGAAACTTAAAGGGATAAAGCCTAGTTATAATAATGTTTCAACCCAACCTTAGTGTCCAAGTTGTTGTAGTTGCATCAAAGTTAATGTGGAGGGATCCTATAACACAATTTGTTGAATAAAAAGTGACAGCTCACTATGCCTTATATTAAGCATTCTCAGATAGTATGCACAGTTCTTAAGGATCTAGTCGATCATATTAAAGTTACTTTATCCCTTTATACACTTTAGAATCTGCCTGATATAAGTTACTACTAATCTAATTCAAGTGATGCTTTCTAAAATCAAGTATATCAACCATGGTCATAGTTATCAAACGTTCTAAAGAACAATTAGTGGCTGTGACCCCAAGGAACAAAGTCAAAAAATTTAGATTCACTGAGCCTGTCACATCCTCAAGAAACATAAAAACAGCCCATATCTCAAACCTAGCTTCTAAGAAACCTATGTTGTCTTCTACAGTAGTAAAAATTTATACTTAGTGTAGCGGATCCACAGCTTCAGGCCATACAAGAAAGAAGATAAGATTCTGCAATCTCACATCGTAGAGATTCTGAAGAATAAAAGTAGAAGAACACCATAGGAAAGTTAAATCTAGTTTGAATAAATAATGATCATGATGTTGAACCAAATCGGAAGCTGATCCTTTGCAGCATTCCAAGCTTATTCGCGAAATTTGACCTTCAATGTGTTATGTGTAAATGGTGGCTTTGCTTTATGGATAATCATGATTTGTGTGTCTTGATTTCTTTACGCAATATTGTGAATGCTCGTGCTAAATCTAGATTTGTTATAGAAAATTTCAATAGATGAAAAGTTTGGAGAGAATAACCTAAAGGTAAGGTGTTTACCTATATTGGATATATCTGGAGACCTACTTGTCGGACTCTCTACTTATTGTAGGAATGCCGTGCCCTTTAACTAGGGTATTACCATATCTACTGAAATGCCCCTTAGGAAATCATCTGCTCTAGTTTATAAAAAAAATATACCTGTCGTTACATTGGTTTACTCAAGGAAGCCTAGGAAAAAGTCTAAAAACTAGTGTTTCTTACTGTTTTAAAATTATATGGTTGTTTATCTGTAACCTGCTAACAATTCAAGAACCTAGTCAATCTCGGGGATCCATAGTTTCCAATGTTCCCATCTTCCGCTCTTGATGGAATGCATTGATATGTCGTCCAAATTTTGTCCTATGGGTATTTGGACTCCGGCGGCTCCATGCATATGACCGAGATCGCTCTCAGATCACACTTGTCTGCAAATTCTTGGGTAGACTTGTAAAAATTCGGGTAATTGATCATGTAGCAAAGATTATGGGTTCTTATGGAGACTATGATTGGGAAATATACAATTTCAAGGGTTGGTTTTTACGTTGAAGACTTGGGCAGAAATCTTATTCTCTGTGGGGACATTTTGTGATTCAAACCTCGAAGTTGTGTTTCATAAAAACACATGCTTACATTCGCAATCTAGGAGGTGTTGATTTTAATCTGGTCCCCAAAACTTATTTGTCTCGAATGGGGGACAATCTTTATACACTATCTCTTGGGGATATGATGGCATCCTCTCATATCTGTCTCTTGTCAAAGGCCTCTAAAACCAAGTCTTGGTTATGGCATCATCGTCTCTCTCATTTGAACTTCGGAGCTATTAATCATCTTGCCAGACATGGTCTTGTTCGAGGTCTCCCTAAGCTTAAGTTTGAAAAGGACCATTTATGTTATGCATGTACATTAGGCCAGAGCATGAAGAAACCCCACAAACCTAAATCTGAGGACACCAATCAAGAAAAACTCTATCTGTTGCACACGGATCTATGTGGACCAATGCGTGTCGCGAGTGTCAATGGAAAGAAGTACATCCTTGTTATTGTCGACGATTACTCTCGATTTACATGGGTAAAATACTTGCGATCAAAAGATGAAGCTCCAGCTTTTATTATCAATTTTTTGAAGATGATCCAAGTACGACTTAAAGAAACCGTCCAACGCATCAGAACAGATAATGGAACTTAGTTTGTTAATTAGACATTGCGTGAATATTATGAGAAGATTGACATCTCTCATGAAACATCTGTTGCCTGCTCTCCATAACAAAACGGTGTTGTTGAAAGATGAAATCATACGCTAATTGAAGCAACCCGCACTATGTTAATTTATGCAAAAGCTCCTTTATTTCTATGGGCCAAAGCGGTTGCTACAGCCTGTTATACCCAAAATCATTCCATGATACGCCACAGTCAACATGGTAAAAACACCTTCGAGCTTCTAACAACAACCCCCCCCCCCATCCAAACCTTAAGTATCTTCATGTGTTTGGTGCACTCTGCTACCCAACAAATGATAGCGAGAACTTGGGCAAGTTACAACCGAAGGCCGATATAGGTATTTTCCCTGGCTATGCACCCACAAAGAAAGCATTCTGAATTTACAACAGACATACCAGACGAATAATTGAAACCATTCACGTTGACTTTGATGAGCTGACTGTAATGGCTTCTGAACACAGCAGTTCAGGACCCGCACTTCATGAAATGACTCCTGCAACAATCAGTTCAGGACTCGTGCCAAACCCTCATCCTTCAACACCGTTTGTACCACCTTCACAAACTAACTAGGATATGCTGTTTCAACCATTGTTCGATGAATTCCTCAATCGTTCACCTAGTGTTGATCATCCAGCTCCTGAAGTTGTTGCTCCAATTAATGCAGTAATTGCTCCAGTTCTTGCTGACTCAACCGGTTCACCTTCATCAACTACAGTTGACCAAGATGCACCATCTCTAAGTAATTCTAAAACAACACCCGAAACTGAACCTCCCGTCATTTCGAACGATGTTGAAAAAGATAATCATGATATTGAAGTTGCACATATGGGTAATGATCTGTACTTCGGTGTTCCAATTCCAGAAGTCTCTTCTGATCAATCTTCATCATCGAATTCTATTCATACAATTGTGCACCCTGATCACCAAATTTCTAAACACAATAGCAAATAGACTAAGGATCATCCACTTGAAAACATAATCGGTGAACTCGAAAGACCAGTTTCCACTCGGTTGCAATTACATGAGCAAGCTCTTTTCTGTTACTATGATGCTTTCCTCACTGTTGTTGAACCCAAGACGTATAAAGATGCTTTAACTCAAGCCTGTTGGATTAAAGCAATGCAAGAAGAACTTAAAGAGTTCGAATGACTTGAAGTATGGGAGCTCGTACCCCGACCAGACAAAGTTATGGTGATTACTTTGAAGTAGATCTACAAAGTGAAACTAGACGAACATGGTGAGGAATTTTGTTGAAGAAAAAAAGCTCGATTAGTAGGCCCGTGGTTACCGTCAAGAGGAGGGAATCAATTTTGAAGAGGAGTCTTTTGCTCCGGTTGCGAGATTAGAGGCTATAAGGATTTTTATCGCGTTTGCTGCTCATATGAACATGGTCGTATACCAAATGGATGTGAAGACTGCGTTTCTGAATGGTAATCTGCGGGAAGAAGTTTATGTTAGCCAGCCGGATGGGTTCGTGGTATAGAAAACCCCAATCACGTGATCTAATCTAAAGAAGCTCGTTATGGGTTGAAACAAGCTCCAACGCGCATGTAATATGATATGGTTGTCTACATCTTGATAGCCCAAGATTCTTCCAAAGCTCGTGGGTCCTACGTTGTTCATCCGTAAAAGTCGGGCAATGGAATTACTTCTGGGTACAAATTTATGTCAATTGATATTATTCTTTGCTGCATCTAAACTTGAACTTTCGTGACCTATTGCTAAAATCATGGAGTTCAAAATTTATGATGTCATGATGGGCACAATCTCATTTTTCTTAGGATTACAGATTCAAAGTCCTAGAAGGCCATCTTTATTAACCATGTCTAAAAAAATATTGCCCTTTTTTATCTTTAAATAAATACGGTTTTGACTCTTGTGACACAGTGGATACTCCATGGTCGAAGAAATCTCAACTAGTGAGATAAAGAAGGAAAGCCGTAGTATCCGTAACACTTTCGTTTGGTTTGATTGGACCCTCCGTTATCTATAGCCAGTTGGGACTGACCTACAATTTGCTATATACATGTGTGCTCGGTATCAGGCTCGGCCTACCGAAAAACACTTAAATGTAGTAAAAAGGATCTTTCGGTATCTAAAAGGAACTGTACATCGGGGACTATGGTATCCGAAGGATTCTTCGATTGCTCTTACAGCAATTGCAGATGCGGATCATGCTGGTTGTCAAGATACACGCCGTATCACTTCTGGTAGTATGCAACTTTTGGGTGATAGACTTGTTAGCTGGTTGTCTAAAAGGCAAAAAAGCGCTGCGATATCCAGTACGGAAGCTGAATATATTGCTTTGTCCGGTTGTTGTGCTCAAATCCTTTGGATGAGATCACAGCTTACCGACTATGGCTTTGGATTCAATAAAATTCCAATGTACTGTGATAACAAAAGTTCTATTGCCTTATGCTGCAACAACGTTCAACATTCCAGATCCACATAAATAGACATCAGATTTAACTTTATCAAGGAGCATGTTGAGAATGGGGTGATCGAACTTTACTTTGTCAATACGGAATATCAACTAGCAGACATCTTCACTAAAGATCTTGGCTGAAATAGATATGAATTTCTGATCAACAAGATGGGAATGCGAAGTTTTACGCCGAAGACTCTGAAACAATGTCCCCGAACGGTTAATCAATTGATATCCAAAATATTAAGGGGTTAACATTTTGGATAAGGGGAGAAAATGTGATTAACCTGGATCTAATTTGTATTGAAAGATGTGATCAAATAAATTGGACTTAATGCACTCTACACTTAACATGTACTACGATTACGATGCACATGTTAAGGGGGAGCTTTTAGTGATAATGAAAAACTCTCAAAGTGTAAATCTTTTTGATATTTATATCAAACACTTTGATTAAATTTTCAATGGTTTTGAAGGATTGTGATGGAATACCCAAAAGACCGGCCATGTTCTTAAATTTATAGAGATATAAGGTGATTAGGCATAGGTATTCATATCCAATGATCCAGCCAGAACCGGAGGGATCTACCCAGGGATATCCACTAGTTAGTGTAGAAGTCCTTAGGTATGATACAAAAGGAGAAAAAGTGAGAATCGGGAATAATGCCGACTGAGATGAAGCTAACACTGGAACAAACCCAACAAGGTGTTAGTTATGAAGTCTCGGTAAGCATTGAAGGGGTTGAAGAATGAAAAAGAAATGTAAAGATAAAGGGTGAAAAGAAAGAAGCCTTCCACACACTTAGGCAGAAACCGGGTTAATACATAATCTGTCAGAAATACGAAGTTGTTGTTCGACATTGAAGACAGTCATAGACCCAGTGACGCTAAGCACAACCCTCCCCAGCCACTCAAGGTCTCTCAATAGACTCTTGTTTCATTTCTCACGGAGATTACACGCATTTCTATTGACTTTCTCACTCTGAGTTAGTTGATATTGAAAAAGTGGCAGTCTGCTCTAGCCTCCGATGACTAAAATCAAAGTGCACTATTGAGTCTAGAGCCAAAAGAGATCATCCATAAATCTCATTACGGGACATTGTAAAAATTCTGCGCGCTAAGTCAAACAATGTGAATTTACTAGATTTATATGAATGAGTTCCTACGCATTATCCTTGTGATTTTGCCAGAACATCAGAGTGAATTCATTCACAATGAAGATGGAAATCCTGCTTGAGCCAACATCAAACAAGCTCATGGTAGGTAACTTGTGCGATTTTTTATGAATCAAACTTGTGACAACTGGAAAGAAACGATGGTGCGATTCTATAAGAATCAAACTTGTTCCAGGATATGAATTGACGATTGATGATGAATTTTTGAAATGATTAACACTCTCGATGTGTCACAAAACCACTTTAGCAAGTGACACGTTGATTGATTTTCAAATCAATTTTTCTATTTCAATCGGTGAGATAGTAACTCACTGGTTCACTCTTATCGTGCTGTCTGCTTTGAGACGTTCCGATAATGAGAACATGCTGAGTTTGATGAATCTAATGCAAATGTGTTAGAAAGATTCTATACTTCAGCTGGAAATCCTGTCAAGGAGATTCTTCTTAAATTGAATCTACCTGATCACAGGTCGATCCTCACGGATTCGAAGGTTACTCCAACCACACCTGGACGAATGACAAAGCCATATTCGTCCCCCAGATTTATTGACTATACTATTTAAATGAGGATATGTAAAGATGTGGTAATGGTTACCTGATTCCAGCTTGACTCGCAAGATTTATAGCCTCCTTGACAACATACACGACTGACAATACTTTAAAGACATCATGAAAGCTCAAGTACATGTTTCAAGACTTCCGCTACTCTGATACCGTACGTCTTTCTTGAAGTGACAAAGTATTAAAGTCAAAGAATTTCAAAGAAGTTTCCGTCACTCTGATACTGAACGTCTTTCTCGAAGTGACGAAGTGTTAAAGTTAAAGAATTTCAAGAAAGATGCAACATTAAAGCTTTTCAAGTCAACAAATCAAGAAAGGTATGAGATCGTCGGTCCAGAACGTCCAAGATCACAAGAGACAATGTCACAGATAGCGAAACGAGTTTAGCTTTGGTTGATGACCTCACAGTGGCTCAAGGATTTCTTCTCCATTTAATGTAAAGATAAAGGAACAAGCTCGAGCCTAAAGTCAAAGATTACTACAACATATTCACAAGAGAAAGTCAAGTTTACGAGCTGAAGACTAAGAGATATAGCATAGTATGCTAGGTTTAAATTTTGTAAAATGGAGTGACCTCCCTTAGGGGGAGATTGTTGGAAACAAGAAAAGTATTGGTCACTTCCAAGTTGTAATAGTCTTAGCCCGTAGTTTGTTATATGATTAGTCTAGTAAGCTAGTCTGGCCCAAGGCCTATGGAAAGCTCGTTAAGGCCCATGGTTGGCCATGTATGTAGTTGATATACCCTCTCTATGCCTTGGAGAGGGTGGTTGGTTGTTTCATTTCTTAGTTTACACACATAATAATATTATCATCTTTCTCTCTCTAGAAACCTTCCAACCCACTTCTCTCTCTAGTTCTTGCATAATATTAAAGATTACTAGTATTCTTCACCCTAGGAACTGACAACCTCCTGTTGTGGATTTCCTATCTAAACTTGCTCATACATAGTCACTGTCAGTATATGACACCAAATCAAAAGGTGAATCCTTAGGATACCAAAGGCCTAACTTAGGTTGACCTTTTAAGTATCTAAAGATCCTTTTCACAGCATGAAGATGTGAAACTTTAGGATTGACTTGGAATCTTGCATAAGCACATACTGCAAACATAATATCAGGTCTTGAAGAAGTTAGATACATCAATGAACCAATCATTGATCTATATAAATGTTCATCTACATCTTCACCATCTGCATCTTTGAGCAAAGCCTTTTGAGTTTCCATAGGTGTTCTTGCTGTCTTGACATCACTAAAACCAAACTTGTTTAAAATTTCATTCACATACTTATCTTGACTAATGAAAATTCCATCTTCCTTCAGCTTCACTTGCAGACCTAAGAAAAATATGAGCTCTCCCATAGAACTCATTTGGAACTTCTTATGCATCATCTTCTCAAACTCAGTACACATCTTCTTCCTTGTAGACCCAAAAATGATATCATCAACATATACTTGAACTAACAGAATATCACTTTTGTCCCTTTTGATAAACAAAGTCTTGTCTATCTTTCCTCTCTGAAACCTATTGTCCAACAAATAAGTTGACAAGGTTTCATACCAAGCTCTAGGAGCTTGATGCAATCCATAAAGTGCCTTTTCTACTTTGTATACTCTGTTAGGGAAGTCTGGATCTTCAAAACTAGGTGGTTGACACACATAGACTTCCTCTTCAATCTTACCATAAAGAAAAGCACTCTTGACATCCATCTGATACACCACAAAGTCTTTAAATAAGGCATAGGCTAAAAATAGCCTAATTGCTTCAATTCTGGCAACAGGAGCAAAAACCTCATCATAGTCTATTCCTTCTTCTTGTGTGTATCCTTGTGCAACCAATCTTGCTTTATTTTTAATCATAATGCCTCTTTCATCCTTCTTGTTCCTAAAAACCCATTTAGTCCCAATAGCTCTTTTTCCATTAGGTAACTCCACCAAGGTCCAAACTTCTTGTAACTTGAATTATAAAAGCTCTTCCTGCATAGCTTCTATCTAACTTAGATCCTTTAGTGCTTGAACTAACCTTTAGGTTCTTTTATGTTATAAATGAAGCAAACAAGCAATTTTGAATGTCTTTATGGTTTCTTCTTTGTTCAAAAGTAGTGCTAGTAAAACCCATGTTCCTCCAATTTCCTTGTCATTCTTCTTGTTTGAGGTGCTGAATTCAAATCTCTAATAATTTGTTCAATTAGATGGTCTTTATGTATTCTTGTGGTTGGAACATGACTGACTTAGAAGTATGTATCCAAATTGTTCATGTCAGCCCCTGAAATATCATCTTCAGCATCACTAAATCTGCCAATTTCTTCCAATTCAGACATATTTGGATCATCAGCACATCCATAGACTATATTCTCAGCAACAACATTATCTACTATCGCCTGAAGCAGCATTATCAGTTGGCAATTACAGTTTTAATATTGTTTGTGTGTTGTTGACATTTGCATCCTTCTCTTGATTTACTCTTGGCTTTATTGTACTTGTAACCTCACTATCTTGATTCCCTGGATCTTCAACATCCTTCTTTTCCTCCTCCTCTGATGGTTTGAATCCAGCATCAGGAGAATCCTTTAAACTAGAAGAGAATGGTGGATCTTGAGTCCATAATGGCAGTAGTATGTAATCTTTGCCAGGTATTGTCTCCATTCTAGTTTTACCTGCATCATCACATGCTTTTGTACCTGCATTACCATTAGACTGATTTTCTGCAACAACTGGCTTATAATTCATTGAATTTGTTAAAGCATCTATATCAAAAAGCCAATTAGGTCCATTTCCTACAATATTAGGTGTATCCTTACTAAACTTAACATGCAGGTTCTCTTCTACTATCCTAGTTCTACTATTGAATACTCTGATAAAAGGCTTTGTATTGTAGAGTATCTAACACAAGAACCCTTTCATTAGCTTTCTATCAAATTTATACCTAGGTAATCTATGGTATTAAGATTGTAAACAGGACAACCAATGGTCTCATTGAAAACTTAATGCATGTTTTCTACCTAGAATAAAGGTTCATAAGGGGTCTTGTTGTGAGGCTTGATAACTAACACCCTATTTTGGGAATAACATGCAGTATTATCCGACTTCAGTCCAGAAAGATATTAGCATTTGATTCAGCTAGAATAGTCTACCAGCCTTTATTAAGTGTCCTATTTTTTCTTTTGCTACTACATTTTTTGGTGGAGTCCTTGCACAATTAATTTCTCTTTAATACCCTTCATTTCACAGAACTGATTCATGACCCTATTCTTGAATTCAGTCCCCATTGTCACATCTAATCACTTTTACCCCAAGGTCTATTAGATTTTCTATGTCTGTTATGAATGTTTTAAGGATTTCACTAGTTTCATCCTTAGAGGCTAAAAAGAAAAACAAACAAAACCTACCTAAAATCATTTGTTGACAACTAAGGCATTATTTCTTTTTCATTAATCTCTCTTACAACATGTTAGGCCAACAAATTCATCGTGCAACATTTTGTAATGCATTAGCTGATTAAAAATGACTGTTTTGGTTTACAAGAAGTCATGTCTGTTGATTTACCTTTGAAAGCAACACAAAGCTTTGATTAATTTCAAAGAGTTTTGAAGGTAAACCTCTTACAAGGTTTCCCTTTACCAGTTTATTTATTGTTTTGAAATTTACATGTCCAAGCCTCCTATGCCAAAGATTAGATTCATCTAGTGTGGCTTTTGTAAAGGACTAGTTTAGTCCTCCTTGAGGAATATAAATTTTTAAATCAACACTGTCATTTTATCCTTTATAGGAACTTTAAGCAAAACATGACTTCTGCATCAGTTAAACTTAAAGTTGGAGACAGAACAACACTTGCAATATCAGTTAAGGTATACACTTATTCTTCTTGTCACACATTTGTACGGACCACCTATAGAGGTTAAACTTTAGGTTCCTTTCACAAAATACACATCTTAAAGACAATTTACCAGTTCTTGTTTTACCTTTCCCAGTAATTTTCCCTCCTTTGGAATTTCCTCCAAAGGCAACAAATCCTCCATCAATTTCTTCATAATCTGTAAGATAGGATCTGTTTCCTGTCATGTGCCTAGAGCATCCACTTTCAATCACTCCTTTATACTTTAAATCTTGTTGTGGATTGCCCTATACATAATGGTAGGAGAATTAGTTTCTTTTAGGGACCCAAGCCATTACTGACTTGGATCTGCCTTGTGCATCAATATAGTCAAATCTTTTAAAGGACATTGATGCACCATTGTTTCTGGAGACATGGTCTAAGACTTTATGTTTTGGTCTCCAAACCCAACATGCTGAGGCCTTAACTGCATTTCCCTTGTTTCCCTTAACAGCACTAAGAACTGCTTTTGGCCTAGCAGTATTAACTACTACATTTGGCCTAGCAGCATTAACATTTTTATCATTAACAGTATTAACCCTCTTACTGTTATTAGCTGATGTTATTTTGTTAAAAGGCCTTCTAGCAGTTGAATATGCATTATTAATAACATTTTTCATGGGTCCTGCATTATTCACTACTGTTCTTGGTTAAATATTATTAACTAGTCTAGCAGCATTAAGTGAAATTGGGCCAGACCTAGTTAAGACTGTTATTGGAACCATGTTCTTTTTTAGACTAAGGTAAGTTAATTTAAAGAAATTCTGTTTGTTCACCCTTTAATCATTGGTCCAAACTGGTTTTTCAAACCTTTGATTATTATACCAGTTATTGCAATCTTTCCTCAAATATTCAAAACTACCACACACATGACAAGCTTTAATGAACATCTCAAAATCATTCCCTAATTTTTGAGACATCTACTGGTTCCAATTTCTCTTGTTTCCTCTAGGACTAGGTGTGTTTTGCCTATTTTTATCAACTAATGTGTTCCTAGGAGATTTTACTTGCTTAGTTAGGATTAACAAAGTTTATCTAGCTAACCTAGGGTTTATTAAAACATCTTAAAGATTTTTAATCTTAGGTCATATTCTCCTCACTTTTAGACACCCATCCTTAATAATTGGGGCTCATCTTCTTTCCTAGCAGTTTTTTTCTTTGGATATTTTACTCTTAACAATAGCTTTTTAACTACAACGAATAGCAGACTCCATTCAAAATCACAAATTATCTAGTCTGGATAAACTAAATCAGGTTTTGGTGGCATAAAATTCCCAGTATAGGGAGGTAGGACAACATTATACCATAATCCTATTTTACACTTATTCATTATCTGTCTGTCTAGAAGTTCACTTAGGCTTTTTGATGAATTTTCAAATTTTTGTACTATAAGTTGAACCTCATATTTTTCTTTTGTAGCAAAATCTAACTTCCTTTTAAGCTCTTTAATATCTAAATCTCTTAAATAGATTTCACGTTTTAAGAGTTTTATATCTTCCTCATACACAAACTCATTTTTCTTAAAGACTAATAGTCTAGCTTCTACAGATTCTAAACCAGTTTTATAAGAGACAACACTTATACTAGCTGTTTTTAAGTCTTTAACTAATTGTTCATTTTGTTCTTTTAGATCTTTTACACATTCTAGACAAGATAAACAATAATTTGAGTCATTAGATACCTCAGAGTGTGTAGAAGAAGTTGAACTTGTTAAAGAATAAGCCATAAGAGCAAAATTAGTTGGACCTTCTTCTGCTTGGTCACTCCAATCATAGCCAAGCAATCACATGAGTATTACTAAATGCATATTTGAAGTCAGTTTCCTCACATTGGCATAGTCCTTCTTGGAGGCTCCTTGTTTTCTGCTATCTTGTTCTTGGGGGTGCCCTGTATTTCCCTTGCAAAGGTGTCTCTCTTATGGCAGTAAAACTCCTCGCACTTGGACTTGTCAACATAATTCTTTCTTTTTTGGCATATCCAGCTTCCTTTCCAGTATTCTTAGGAATCTTTTGCCTCATTAGTTAGTAAGCAATGTTCCACTCAAATCCTTGTCTTCTAGATCATCAGGAGGATTTGTTGTATTCTTATTTCAAGCTGTTGGAAAGGAATACTTGGTTGGCTAGGCAAAGATGGAAGAATTATTTATAGCATCACTCAAAATTTTCAACAGTTGTTGAACTATCAACAGCACCCTAAGTGCTAGCAGTATTAACACCCTGAGCAGTATTAACGGCTTCTTGAGGCATACTCCGTTTCGTGCTGCTAGAGGATAGAAAGGCTACATTGTGTGAGTTTGTGGTTGAGCTAGATGTCCCCTTGACCTCTGATTCATAAGCCTTCAGGTTGTTGGAAGAGGTCACCTAAACTCAATGTCTTAATTCTGGTTTTGTTCACTCCACACGATAGTATGCCAATGTACCATTCTTTAGTGACAGAATTCTCAAGTACTTCTGATCGATGTCTTCTAAGAGTTAGCTTCTCCATCCACTCCAGTTGACTAATTAGCTTTTAAATCCTTTTATAGGTTTGCTCAATCACTTCTGTGCTGGATGCAGCAAAGTTTTCATATTGCTACTTCAAAAGATTTTTCTGAGTTTTCTTTATAGCAACATTACCTCCAAATATGTTCTTAATTTCCTACATCAATGTCTTAGCATCCTTGTAGGAGTTGAACTTTAATTGATGCTCATTAAGTAAGGCCATCAACAAAGTACTTCTTGCCTTTAATTCTGCTTTCTCTTCAACACTTGTAGGAGGGATAACATTCTCTTTACCATCAACAGTTTTTGTTACTATGGGTGCATTACCATTTTCTACGATCTCCCATAGAGTGTAATCAATGCACTGTAGGTACTGCTCCATCCTCATCTTCCAGAGATCATACTCACCAGGTTGGAGTATGGGTAGCTTGATGGTTTGAGTAGATTGAGTATCCATTGCTTCTTGAAGAAGTAGATCTTGTGTGTAGTAAAGTTTCTTCTTATTCAAAGCTTCTCAAAAGCTCTGATACCACTTGTTGATCCTAATAGAATAGATCTTTAATCCCTTAGCTTGTATAAGATATAATTATGCAAGATAAATCTAACACAACTATAGTAGACACTTTAATTGTGAATATCATAGACTATTCAGAATCTAGTCAATGATACTAAGAAGAATTACAATGAAACAGTAATGAACAAGATCAATAACAAAACAGTTTACTAAACTTTCAGCTTCAATATAAAATAAACACTCTTTATAGTGTTAGGGTTTACAAAACCTTGAAGCCACGAATAACACTTTTCTAGATATGATTTGATATGATTTTGGTACATCGAACTCTATACCCTAGGACCTCCTTTTATACACCAAGGACTCCTACCAGACTTACAATATTTTCCTAAGTTATCATGATCTTCTAAACAAATAACTTATAGGTATCTTTTACAAAAATATCTCATACTTATCCCGTAAGTAATCTTGATAAACAATCTTCATCATTATCCTTTCTCTTGTCTTTATCCTTCTGACAGTAGAAACTCTTCTAGCAGTTGTAATCTTTCAGCAGTTGTAATCAGCAGCATTAACTTTTATTCCAGTAGCACTAACTTAGCAGCAGTAACTTTTATTCCAGCAGCACTAACTTAGCAGCAGTAACTTCCAAACAGCTTCAAAAAGTCTTTTAATCCCAACAATATCTGATTGGTTACTTATCTGAGCCTCAAAATAATAAGATAATTACTTTCTGCGTTCTCTTAGGGGTGCTATGAAATTCGCCTAAAAGGTGGTTACCAGGAAAGCCATTGTTACAGCGGAGGTTGATGACCCATCGATTTGTCAACTAACGCTTCTATAGTCATAGGAACATATATATTGAAAATGGAGGATTTTTTTTCATTTTCTATCTTTTAAGAAAAGGACTTATATTTTGCAGCAGTAGTAGTATTATACTTAACGATTTTGTATTCATGTAAGAAATTAATATGCCATTTTCTTAGGATCCTGCCTTCTAACGGTGTCATCCCAAAAATTCCTATGCATACCAAGAGTCATGCTAATTTCAAACATTAGGTAACCACCTGTTCATCAACTTGACCAAAAGAGATTCACCACAAAGTCTGTATTTAGAATAACAAAAGTCACTACAAACTTATCAAGAGCAAGAACTTGGCTACATAATTTTTTTCAAATTCAAAATAAATCTTTTCCTAACCCAGTGTACTTATGCTTCACCAAACGTATTTTCAATCCATATAACACATCAGGGTTAGTTTTTTTGTGAAGTTATAAGCTACTTTAAAAAAGATAGCATAATGATGTAATGTACAATTGGAGTGCAGGGCAACAAGTTGTAAGATATATTCCTGGCGAACCATTTGTTAAGTTTATACCCTTTCGTGCAGCCCCAATACGATTGTCGATCAAATCAGGCTTTAGTGCAGACAAGATATCAGGTGCGACGTTGTAATATGGTACAAGAAACCCTCAAAGAATGGCTTATCATGTATGTTTAAATCTAGAATCTTCAATTCTTAGTTGTGTTGTGTTTGTGATATGCTGCTGCAGAAATATGGTGTATTCGAATTAGGCTACTGCAACAATAAGTTGTGTCTCAATTATGCTACTATAGCGATAAGGTGTGATTGGATTAGGCTACTACAACAATATGGAGTGTTTGGATCATGTTATGACATGAATGAAAAACGTCTATAACTGACCATAAATGTACATTAAGCTTTTGTATAACTAAGGATGAGGAGAACAATTGTATTTACTATATTCAAAATAAATATGGAGAATATGAATCGAGTATCATTATGAATGCAGTTTATCTCTAAATATAAGGTTATACATTTTGTTGTTATTTCTATTAATTTCCAGCACAACTTCTTATTCATAAAATTGTTGCTAATTTATACATGAAAATGCATAAAAAACACATAAGCGAATGATCTCTCAGCAAACATCAGATAGAATGCTTTATTTATCCTTCTGAATGGTAGATTATGTATCATGAGGTCATCGATTTTTGATTTCCTACACATACATGAGTTCTTTGTTACAGTTACAGATTCCAAGTGGAAAGCTATCCATATTTAGAAAGATAACACGTATACTTGACTTTACCTTTCAGATAAGTTAGTGGTTTGGAAGTTGTTACAAAACACAAAACTACCCGTCGGGATCAGAGCTAACGTGGTGGTTTTATATCCAGTTTCCCATAGGTTTTGCAACTTTATAGGATCTCAGAAGTCGAGTCATTTGGACGGTAGAAATATGGCTGTTTGGACATAATATTGTTGTACTCCCAGAATTAACTATTGTTTCGTTGGTTAAAATCCCGCGCTTCGCAGCAGAGCACGGGTTGAAAACCTCGTTAAATACATAAACATGCAAAATGTTATAAAATCATAGAATCTTTCACTTAAATCGGATAAGTTGAATTTTAGATTAGCTTATTTTTTAAAGATTTTGATTTAATTGCATGAGTCTTGTCTAAGTATAATACAACTTTATATTACATACTAGTTTTAATGTTCGTACACGCACCTGGCTTAGAAATTATGTTTTTTTAATATATGTATCATTCTTATTTTATTTTTGTTTATAAGTTATGTTATAGATTAATATCAAAATCATATTAAGAGAATAGATTCATTATATCTTTATATATTATATGAACTTGAGGAGAATTAGTAATTTTTTTTCTTTTGATTTACGTGATTTATGACTAGACATTGTGAGTCGACTAATCACAAGAAGACTACCCTTTTAGGGATCCTGGAGTCAGCTCAAGTAAACCTCTAAGGCCATAAGGGGATTAATTTTCTCCTCATCATATTCGAACCATTGACCTCCACTTTGAAAGACTGGTATTCTTACCGTTGGGTATGCAGTTGATATTGTATATGTTTTATGATTATAGTTGCATGAGTATGTGTAACCTTTGCCCTTTTTGTGTTCTGAAGATTTCATTTATAGTCCTTTGTCTATTTGACTTTTGTCAGTTTATTCAGATTTTTGTACCGTGTTGACGGTGGTGATTTTATGAGATATGTGATGAATTGTGGTTTATTGTGATTAATAATCCCTTTTAGAAGGTATTATTTTGTTATGTGTATTCTATGTGGTTTGACCTATGAATTTTGAGAAATATCGAAAAACGAGTCCGACACGTCATTTTTATACATAGTTCATTTTCAAAATCAAAAAAATATCCTCTCCTTTCTCTCTTGTGTTCGTCCGCACCTACAACACACACACTCTTATAATTTTTGAAGTTTGATCAAGAAAACATGAAGACATAAATATTTGGGGATGATTCTAGTGTTTGGTTATTCATTTAAACAACGTTTGGGTTGTCCGGTTCGTGTCAAAATCTACAAATTTGAAGATTTTCTTGTAAGTTTTTAAATTTAAATTTCGTTTATCCTTTTGGGTTTATTTTGATCCGTAGATGTTAGTTGTACAAGTTGATCGTTGTGAAAATTGATTTTTAGAAGCGAAACAAAAAAAAGGGGGTGTTTGGTTCGTGTAAAAAGAAAAGGAAAAAGAGGGTTTTTGTAGTTTTGATGTCATGGTCGTGATGGTTGAATAATATATGATGCTAGATTGTTTAATTTTGATAGTAGCTTGTATGGCTTATTCGGACTTATTTTTAAGGTATTTATTGGCTTATTTGGGCTTATAGGCCATGAATGGATTCCCAAAATCACTAGGAAAGTGATTTTAATTATTTTTGTTTTATGGCGT
>BQNB010118597.1:15000-20963 GCA_026074375.1 Tanacetum coccineum | reverse complement strand
CAACACCCATATTTGATTTCTTTGTAATTGTCTAGCTTCTTGCTAGTGTTTCTAATAAAGTTGCCGTTCAAAAAAAACAAGATTATAAAATAAGCACGTTACTAATCCTCAGATCAAAGCAGCCATATAAAATTATAACGATTTGAACCTAAAACGTACTCCTAATGTCTTTATAAGTTATGTTTTACATTTGTTTACAATTATAGATATGCTCTTTTATGTCATTTTACATCATGTAATTACAGTTAACAGCTAATTTATCAAACACTTTTATTGAAAAAATATACAACATGTAGCTCATGTTAATAGCTTACAGTTTACAGCTTACAGAAATACAGCTTACAAGTAGTTTTGCCAAACATACCCAAAAAGAATTATTTGGAGAGTTTAATAGAATACATGAGATGACAAAAATATTATTTTATTTAATGGACAAACTAAGTAAAATTAACAGAATTAAAAAAAACAAAAATCCTAACCAAACATTTTGTTCTTGGCAAAAACTTGAAATATTTTATAGAAAAAAGACCGAACATGAGATATCCAACAAACTATAAGAAACAAGAATACATATCTAACTCCTAAGAAGACAATGATTTGGGACTCTTTTATTTCTCAATCTTTTTTATGAATTTCATTTAGAAAAATCCAAAATATATTCTTAACTGGTTAGATTGATTAAAAAACCCTTTAGTTTCTATTATTTCCTTGTAATTTTCTTTCTTAGCTTTTGCTAGTTTTCAATAAAAGTCGCTGTTCAAAAAAAAGAATACACATCTAACTCATACTAGAGGAGTACCCATGCATAGCATCGGACATTCCTATATTTAGATGCTTCTCTCATAAACTTTGATTACTTCCATATTATTGTATATACCTTAAATAAAAACTGAAATTTTCAACTTTTCAACATTCATTGAATGTCATTTAACATTATATATTAAAGACTTCCTAAATTACTTTCAACTTTTCAACATTTTTAACATTTCAAGTTTCGTGGCTTGTACTTTCCTATTTAGCAGTCGTTGTGTAGTTTCAAAAACTTGTACATTTTTAAGAGATTTTACTTTTCAAAGATTGGAGGTTTTATAAGTAGTATAGATATAAATATTTATTATACTTTCTTAGCACGTTTTTGTTTATGAAGGGAAAATGAAATAAAAGAAATAGCAACCATCTTAAAATTAGTTATTCGCTTCCATTTTAATTTTTTCACAAATGTCTCGCCCTCCTTCTTCATAATAGAAATAGAAGATAAGGTTATTTTATGGAACAAGTTCAACCAAACTCAATTTTAATTTACCTTCCATGTGTTCGATGACGTACTTTCAATGTAACACCTTGAGGAAGCCGCAAAGCACATTTTACAACGTTTGTGGTAGTGAAAGAGGCCCTTCTACATTAAATCACTAAATTAAATAACATGAAATGATGCAACTAATCTCTATAATATATAAATATATATATATATATATATATATATATATATAAAAGTAAATCAAGCGGGATCCAGTGAGAGTAAAATAAAATAAGAAGTGGTGAGAAGTGACTAAAAACCACAGAACACATATGAGATGGCAAACAACTTTCATAGATGCATTTCTATTCATCTAGATGCACCATTTTGAGTTTCGAAAGTTAATTTGATGTGTAGATGGTGCAAATTAATTTTCATGATTTTGGCACATCGTAGAGGACCCAAAAATTAAGAGTAATTCTGAAATTATCTAAAATACGTATATGCAATAAATTAAAGCTAGAAAAACACATTATGATGCACTTATAAAGCATCTAAGTCTAAGATTAATTCAATTCGACTGCATCCGGATATGCGTTTATAGTTACTTCTTATCCTTCTTATTTTAAAAAAACTTCTCATTTGATCCTAACAATATATATATATATATGATATATAAATATATAATATATATATTATATATATAATTATATATATATATATATATATATATATATATATATATATACACTATAATATAATATAAAGGAAAAACTCTCAATTTTTCAATGTGAAACAATCAAGTAAACTGTTTATGAAAATCATAAACTTTTATTATTATTTTCATTTATAACTCATCTTATTTTCATTAAGTTTAACAAAAGAGTTTGAATCAATGTTGAAACTGGGTACTTAATCGACAGCGGTCCATCATCGGTTACCGGTACCTCGAAGAGCGATGTTAACGAACCGTGAGGTCGTACTCTAGGAATAGTACGGGGGCGTCCTATTATCTGAGACACTGTTATAGCACTAATTTTGTTGTATCAAGGGGAGTGTGTGATTTGCTTAGATTCACAGTAATTCTCCGGCTTCTCAACTAGGACTGCTATAATAGCAAGTGCACCATCGGCCCTTTCTCTGTCTGCATAAATTGTCGCGATCCGTGCGTGGGATGGTGGGGAAAAAGCATGAGCATCGAGTAGCTAGTAGTAGTAATAATAATCTATACTATATATAAAAGGTGTACCTCCTTTTGTTAAATGTTGAAATTTAAAAAAAAGTTAATTGTTTATTTTACCTTCTTAATATACCCCTTAATGCTAATTAAAATTGAAACTACTTAAAAACACACGTTTTTTCTCCCTTTATTAGAAAAATCAATTAACTTACTTATACATATTAATTGGTTACACTCCTAATCCGGTTACAATTCGATGACCCAACTTTAATTTTTTTGTACTTTTACCTACATGTCTATTCAGTTTTCTAATTTCAATATTATTTTAAACTAGACGAGTATTCATGCGCATAGTAACGGGATTTATAGCGGCATATAGTTATAGCGATATTTTGGTTACACAAAACACTTAACTAAAATATCATTATAACTATATGCCGTTATAAAATCTCGTTGCTATGCATGAACACTCGTCTAGTAATAATAATTGTTGTAACTTCTTTAACTAATTAGAATATAGATGCGAGATCAATGTATATCACAAATTCTCTAATGATTAATGGGCAAATCATGGAAATTAATTTTTTCATCAAAGCAAGAAACCCAAATTTTCACGTATTTTTGAAAATAAAATATATCGTTAATGGGAAATCATCAAATGACAATAATACACCATCATGGCAAGAATTTTTGTATCTTTAACAAAACGGTCACTTAAATATACTTTTAACAAAATTTTGTCTCAAGCTTTTTTTCTAGTGTTGAAATTTCCGCTTTGAAAAATTACATGTAATTTATTAAATCGTTTGTGATTTGTTATTTAAAGAATCATATGTGATTTCACAAATAACATGTAATTTGTAAAATCATGTTATTTTAAAACTCACATGTGACTATGATTTTATAAAGGATTGAGATCCTTTAAAGTTTAGATGAACTTTACCGGTAAAGTTCTCTCACAAAAATTAAGTAAATCGGGCCGCTCAGTAGGTTTCACTGTTATGTTTATGATAAAACTTTACCGGTAAAATTTACATGAATTTTAAAGGATCTCTATAATTTTATAAATGACTTGTGAATTTTAAAAATAAAAATCAACTCTTATTTTAAAAATCACATATAATGAACTTTAACATTGTGTTCTCAAAACAAAAAAAATAAAATAAAAATAAAAACAAAATAAAGAAAGAGGAAGTAAAAGAAGTAAAGAGGAAGAAAATTATTTTCACCTCAAAAGTTGGGTGAATGTTTTGTAAACAAAATTCTTCCTCTTTCACCCATTTACTTTCACTTTCATTTCTAAAAGAAAACTTAAGAACATGAGCTTTTTATATTTTATCACTTTCTTTTTACTTTACTTTATTTTATTCAACTTGAGAACATCCAATGAACCAATCCTAGCCACTCATTTTTTCATCAAAAATAAAAAAACCCACTTTCCACCTCTTTTTTAAAAATTAAATATCTCACACACTGTTAATCGTTACGCAAAACAAAACATATCATCGCGACGAGAATTAAATTATCTTTCTATAGAGGGGCGACACTATGTACTTTCGACGAACTTTTTTTTATGATTTTATGAAGTCATATACGATTTTATGAAATCATATATGATTTATGAAATCATATATGATTTTATAAAATCATATATGATTCGTTATACGAATCATATATGATTCGTTATACGAATCATATATGATTCGTTATACGAATCATATATGATTCGTCACACGAATCATATATGATTTTCGCAATTTGTGACTGAAACAAAATTGAAAAAAAGTTCGTTAGAATCACAAATCATATATGATTTCATGAAATCATATATGATTTC
Organism: Tanacetum coccineum; assembly: GCA_026074375.1. Classification (NCBI taxonomy): domain Eukaryota; kingdom Viridiplantae; phylum Streptophyta; class Magnoliopsida; order Asterales; family Asteraceae; genus Tanacetum; species Tanacetum coccineum. The sequence continues at coordinate 16,709 of BQNB010118597.1, read as the reverse complement.
ATGAAATCATATATGATTCGTTATACGAATCATATATGATTTTCGCAATTCGTGTTTGAAAAAAAAAATCGAAAAAAAGTTCCTCGAAAGTATATCGTGTCACCCGTCTACTGAAAGATAAAAAAATACTCGTCGCGATGGTGTATTTTTTGTCGTGTGACGATTTACCGTTTGTAAGATATTTTATTTTAAAAAAAGAGGGGAAAAATGAGTTTTTTTTTTTGATGAAAAAATGAGTGGCTAGGATTGGTTCATTGGATCTATGACAAATAATGGGTCTATGTTGATCTTAACTCCTATTATCCCTTAGATATGCCAATTCCTCTCATCTCCAGAAATATAAATGAAATTTTATTGTGATAATATACTTTACTAGTTTTAATGCCCGTGCATGCACGAGGTTTAAACATTATGTTTTTTTTAAATATATATAATTTTTATTTTTTTGTTTTATAAGTTATGTATAGAGTATTATAGAAATTATATGAAGAGAATAAATTTATTAAATCTTTTATAAATTACGTAGTAAGATAATTAGTAATATATATTTTTTTGATTTACCTGTTTTTTGATTCGATATTGTAAGCCAAATAATCCTAGCGAAACTACCCTTTTAGGTAGCCGGAGTCGGCTGAAGTGAACCTCCGAAGCCACAAGGGGATTAATTTTCTCCTCGTTATATTCGAACCATTGTCTTCCACTTTAGAAAATATGTCAATGAAATAAATACCTTTTCAGAAATACAATTGTTATAATTTTAGTACGTATTAAACCAAAAGAAAATAAAATGTAATTTCTTTCAAACCCATCAATGAATAGCTAGAAAACTCTTTTTTTTTATATACGATAATTTATGTGCTTCGACGTTTTTCTATTCGGTTGTACAACATGATTTTATACCGATAATAAAAAATTCACTAAAAAGTCTTGGGGTAGATTTGAGATGTGATTAAATAATGTTAAATCTTTGTTTGAAGTAAGAAGTATTTGCGTTTGTTGTATTTTAAAATATAAAGTCTAGCGGTATAAAGTTTAAGGGGTTATTTGTTTATTTTTTAAAGTTATAATATAATTTGTAAATTTATAAATTTACACTTAACTCCATATAATTTATTTAAAATTAAAATTAAACCACTAAAGTTTTTTTAAATACCTCCTCTTTTTTCAAGTTTTTGTTTTCATAAATTTGACACATATATTTTTATGTGTTTTTTTTCTACATCAAAATTCTCCACCAAAATTTTTTAATCTTGACAAAATTAATTCAATTTTGACTTTTTATTGACCAATCAGAATGCACGATTTTGCCTACGTGGCAAAATCAAGCCATCTGATTGGTCCAACTTTTTAATTCATAAGATTCAATTTGATAGAAAACTCCGAAATGATGTAATTCTTTTATTATATAAAAGATTTGTAAGGAGGTCAATAACGTTCTTTAGTTTGCGGACCCGATTCTTTGGTTCTTTTGCTCCATCCCTAACTTAGTGGTATTGTTCTTCACCAACCATCTTAGGAAGTTTGTGTTCAAGCTTCGATTAGACCCCAATTCAATTATGAATATATATTAAAAGATAGGTGGTATATAGCAGATAAAATTGTTTATTTGTATAAAACTTTTAAGATTAATAGGGGAGTTCAGTAGTCTTAACCATACGTGAATAGTTGAGGCCACCACATCAATCGGAGGATGTACACTGACGCTAATG
>BQNB010118597.1:0-7500 GCA_026074375.1 Tanacetum coccineum | reverse complement strand
AAATCTCAGTTTTAGTCACGATCATGTTGACTAAAAGTAATTGGCTTTCGTGGCTAAAGGTCTAACTAAGTCGTAGCCAAGTCTTTAGCTACGAGTCATTATCCACGACATTTTAACCACGACTTGTCTTGGTTAAAAGTCTTTAGTCACGACTTTTTGGCTTTTAGTCATGATGTAAGATCGTGGCTAAAAAGTCCCATTTTTGTAATTAGTGCTTTAGTCGATTACTTGGAATTATTAATACTAATTTTTGTAGGTATAGTTAATTACTTATTAGGAGTAATTAAAATATATCACCAGTTTGTTTATTTATCTGAAAGATAGCAAATAAAAACACCAAACCGGAATATAACACATTTTATAATATCTAACATTTGTTGTAGTTTTTGCACTCAGAAAATGAATAGTTCCCCGATTTTAATATTTTTATTTTAGAGTGAACAATAACTTTATTAAACATTTGTTGTAGTTTTTGCACTCAGAAAATGAACAGTTCCCCGATTTTAATATTTTTATTTTAGAGTGAACAGTAACTTTATTAATATAAAATTAAAAATGCTGAGTCGTTCTTATCTTCTCTTTAAGCCGAAAAAGAAAACACGTGTCTCTCAAAAAAACTCTGATTTATCAAACCCATCACAACCACCGCTACCACTTTCTTCCATAATCATCTTTCATCTTTTCCACCACCTACACACACAACACCTCCGCCCCTTTTTTTCTCCTACAACTTCCAGGTGAGAAGAACAGTGGTCGGTGCTACAACACAAAAAACTAATTCTTTTATGAACAAGTAATGATGTACAACACAAAAAACTGATTCTTTTATGAACAAGTAAGTGATAAAAAAAGATTGAATTTTGATTTGTTGATGATTTTAATATATAGATAAAGTTTTGATTTTTAATGTGAAATTTTGGGTTTTGTTTTTGTGGGTTTTTGATTTTAGGTTATAGAAGATAAACAGGTGGTTTGGATGAGTCATGGAGATTAGGCGGTCTGAAGCTGTGGGATACCGTCCTGAGGTATAACATTTTCTATTTGGGTTTTTATTGCAAAATTGAGCCGTTTATGCAAAAAATGTTTGTTTGTTTGATTAGGGGTTTTAGCTAATTGTTAAAATCTAAGGCGTTGTTTGTGTAAGCTTATTTTTCAACTTTCTACCTAATTTGAGTTGGGCTATATTTGATTCCACTAAAGGTGAAAAGGGTTTATTTTATTATATTTGGATGATCATTTCTAGGCTCTAAAAAACTAGATATAAGTGAGATTGTGTAAGAGGGTGTTTGTTTTGGCTTATATAGCCGGCTTAGGCCTTATTTTGTTTTGTGCTTATGGCTCATAAACTTTTCGGCTTATATAAGTGTATTATGTCATAATGAACCTACATAAGCCTAAAAGCTTTAAAATAAGCCACATAACGTCAGCTTATGAAACATCAGCCCAAAACTAAATAATCCATTACCCGGTAATATAAGCCAAAAAAAGCCGAAACAAACACCCCTTAAGAATTGGTGGACGAATGAACCATTTTGGTGGTTTACCGATTCTGAAAAAGAAGGTCCGGCGACCTCCCACGAAGTGGAGTCACCAGTACCACTATACTGAAAAAGAAGGTTCGTGTTTAATTTTGTGGGTTCCAAAATCAGATTCTCTAATAATTTTGTTACATGGGTTAGAGTTTGATTAAGGGTTTGACTAATCTTTTGATTCTCTAATAATTTTGTTATATAATCTCACATGTTTATTAGTGTTGAAAATGTGAAAAATAAAAGTATGGAATGAGTTTGTTTATATCAGTAATATAATCCGACAAGGATTGGTCTCACCTTGATTTTGATGTATGAAATTTAATGGGTATGAATCTGTGTACGTGTTCTCACCTTGATTGTACAACTTCCTAGGATTGGTCTCTCAACCACAAGGGTGACTCTAATATAGAAGGTTCTCTTACAAGAGGAGACGACCCTAGATTGTCTTCGGTTTGTCTCCTAACCTGCTACATCAACTCATTGGCATAGCTCAGGCATTCCTCATGGCAAAAAGTCGCAAGACTTTGAGAGAAGAGCTTCCGGCTCCGTGTTTGCCAATATGATCATATATTTGAATATTTATATATTTATTGTGTCGACTTTCCGTATGTAACACGAGGTATGTTATTTATGTAGATTAGTGGAGATACTAAAGGAGCTACGTTTGGAGGTTTGTTAAATTGTCCACTGCTAAATTGATTTTGCAAGGGGCTTTGAATCTGTACAAGTTGCGGTAAGATGTTTTTCTGAAAAATATGCCGATTTAGATTGTTATCATGTGATTGTGCAATCTTTTTATATGAAAGCCTGACTGAAATTGTGCGGGTTTGATGATATTGTGTCAAAATTTTATGCCACTAATAGATAAATGAAATTTTGTCTTTTGTTATTTTGTGAGGGAATTGATAGTTAGGATGCAAAAGAGGGAGCTTTTTTATCGACTTAACTATTTAAAGTTAATGACATTGATTCTATTATGTTGAAGTTTGTTGTCATAAGCATGAGAAGCCTATTACTATTTAGGTAAGTGATAATGCCAAGTTATTTGTGGTATATAAATGTAATTGTAAATCCTGTTTTCTATAGTTGAAATGTAAATTTTCTGTGTGGTTTTGGTTCATTGGGGTTTCCTTTGTTTGGAAGTCAATGGCCTTACAAATGAGAAGTAAAAATTCATATGCAAATGAGTATTAAGTTTTCCACACCATTTGAATGCAGAATTGTGAAAATTAATTGCTCTTTAATTGTCACTTGAGTCTGATTTGACCCGTTACCCAACCCGCTAAATCAAGGGTTGCTATCATTCTGCTATGTTGATTTTTAGTTCTCGCTAAGTTAGTGGACTACCATCGTTTTACATCTTAAGTCAACGGCTGCCATCATTATGCTTCTTTCATAAATGTAAGAGTTTGGGTTATATTATAAACCTTTTATAAAAGTGTATTCTTCTGTACTTTTGGCTTTTTTTTTTAATGACAACTTTATTAGAACCACTAGCAAGAAGCTAGAAAATTACATAGGAATCAAATAAGGGTATTGAAGCCAACTAACCCAGTGCCTTTTTGGAGATAGAATTTAATATGACATTTTGGGTTAGCCTTTTATAACAATGTGTGCTTTAGGTACCAGGCTTCTCTTAGGTTCTTTACCTATATTACCATCAACCCAGTTATGCAAATATGCAATTTCAGTTGTGATTAGGTAATTGTGTTCTGTTTTGTATAAAGTGAACAATTTAAGATATATATTAGAATTTGGATATATAGGTGTATTTGATATACAAAGGCTTTGGCTAACAACGGATAGACTGATATGACTGAAAATTACATAATGGGAATGCTTAAGTGCCTACAAGTTTGTATCCAAGAATGCGTGAATTACCAAACCAGTTTTCCAAACATCATCTTCCAATACATGTTCTTATGTGGAATGAGTAATTCCTACACGACAACATGTTTGTGGGTTAGTCTATCCTGACCCGGTCTACACTTGCAACGTGACCTGTGTTTTTTGGAAAATATATGTGGGTTTTTGTGGATAGAAAACTGATGCCTTATAATAGATTTGTGTATAAACTCAGTTTCGGACCTAAATGATACTGATTCATGTAAGTTGAAGCCATTAAGATAAGTATAGGGGTAATATATAAATGTAATTTTCCTGTTTTCTATAGTTGAAATGTAAAGTTTCTGTGTGGTTTTGGTTCATTGGGGTTTCGTTTGTTTGGAAGTCAATGGACTTACAAATGAGAAGTAAAAATCCATATGCAAATGAGTATTAAGTTTTCCATACCATTTGAGTGCAGAAATGTGAAAATTAATTGCTCTTTAATTGTCACTTGAGTCTGATTTGACCCGTTACCCAACCCGCTAAATTAAGGGTTGCCATCATTCTGCTATGTTGATTTTTAGTTCTCGCTAAGTTAGTGGACTACCATAGTTTTACATCTTAAGTCCACGGCTGCCATCATTATGCTTCTTTCATAAATGTAAGAGTTGGGGTTATATTAGAAACCTTTTATAAAAGTGTATTCTTCTGTACTTTTGGCATGAAGTACATTATCAGTTATTCTGGACATAAAAGCCCAAAGAGAATGTAGGAAAGCATGGCTTTATTATGGAGCAAGTGTTATCAACAAGTGTCCTGATTTCAACAAGTGAGCCTCTATGACGAAAATTGTAAATTAAAGGAGACATATAATATATCTGATTCTATGCCTGCTTATATTTTATTTCTTTAGCATCTGAGGAGTAACTAGTAGTTGTATTACTTTTTCATATTACTAAGAACTGATATTGATTAAATGTGTTATCAGACTCATGGTCGTCATTCTATCTAATATTTATGCTAGAGATGTCAAGTGCTGGTAAGAGATCAAGTTGCCTAAACTCTCATGCTAAGCTCAAATGGCTATTTATAAGGTATATTCATTGTCTTTTAGGTTTTGGACCAATGATTATCTCTTCATCAGAAAATTAATGCATTTGAGTAACTTAACATAATAGGATCATTAATGAACGAGTACGACTACTAGAAATGATGCCACAAATGGCTGATGAAAGCCAACAAACTAAAAGGAAAGTAACTCAAGATCCGTTTCCTTCTACTTTAGATTGGTAAAAGCTTGGTAGATACTTGAATTTGTTGCTACATTAAGTCAATTATGTATAGTAAGAGGGCGACCGGAGCTTAGCTTGGCTGTACGAGGGTCGAAGTAAGAAGTTTTAAATTTTGTAAAAGTAGTCGTTTACCGTGACTCTAATTTTGTAACCTTATTGTATAGGCTCATCGTTTACAAGAAGCGTTGTGTAGTTATAGATCAAAATCCTCATTGAAAATTTTGAGATTGTATTGAACAAATGTTGTAAAGTTTTCTCATTTACATATGACATTTATATCATGTTATGCGGTTGAACAGTCCATCAGTAAACCTAAATCATATTACAAAATTTGTTAGTTTTAATTAATTTTTATTACTATTACATATGAAACACTCTTAGATTTAGCAAGTGGTTTTTGACTCATTATCATGGTTTCACTAGAAAGATGCAAATAACCTGATTTAAAATTGATGGTGAGTTGGTACAGTTCTAACTATAAATTACGTATGCAATTTGCTTCATGAAAGGTTTAAGGTTGTGTATGCAATTCGCTTCAGGTAACAAAATAAAAAAAAGCGCCGCAGCGAAGCGCGGATTTCAAAATCTTGTTCGTAACATTCATGCTAAAAATACATTGTATCAAATTTTTAATTGACATAATTAATTGACAAATATATAAGTGATTGCTATGTATAAAACATTGCTTAAAATACAGGTAAGCAACATGCGATATAGATTACAATGCATAAGATTAAATCGTAACGCAAATAAACCCCGCTGATTTTACATTTAGTAATTGGATTTTACATCTAGTAATTGGATTCTTAATCTAAGCATAAAGCTTCACCTGGACTTCATTTTATACAGTTTGTATACCAATGTAGATGTGCCGTAAAAACCTCACAATATCATATCTCCACACAAACAAAAGCATGGTCATCCGGACAACACGCATCAATAATGGACTATCCACGTTTTACCAATGTGAAACATACTTACCTGTATTTATGTGTTGCAATACCTACATGCTTAAAGTATATATAACATCAGTTTTCATTAGTAAAATAAAAGTATGGATTATTATGTAACAATGTATATAAAAAAGATGTCATTGACATGCTTTTTTGAGATACTATATAACGTTTTTTAATCAAATTAAATGAATGACATTAATTGATTTAATATTTGGAAAGGTACGTATTAATATCTGAGTGAATGAGGTCATTTGTAACAATATGAAAGGAGGAAAAGAAACTACATTAATAAAACGAATGACATTAAATTGTCATTGAAAGTTTCAATCCTTTATACCGAAACACATAACAAATACCTAAATTATCAATGTAATCCAAGTGTAGAATACCTTGAATATATATATTAAAAATATCTATCCATTCATTTTATTTTATTTTAAAAACCATACACACAGGTTCTCTCATTCTCATGGAGACAAACACATGACACATCTCCATCTTCCTCACACAAATGTGACTACCATAGCAAATAACGCTTGTCGTTGGTCTATAACTCCAACAACACTGACGAAGTGTCTTTATTCCAAGAAGATCTACCACCAAAACCAACAAAGCACATCATCAAAACCATGATGGTTGCGGCGTAAGTGGAGACATCGACAATCAGCAAAGGTTGTGGCAGTGGAGAAGGTGGCGCCGAAGGCGGTTGTGACAATTAAGGCGAATGTGAGATTTTATCAGCATATAATGAGAGAGGGAGCGAGATGTGATGTTTTTGGTAGCTTGTGTTTAAGATTTCTTTGTGTGTAAGTGAGTATTTATATTGAGTAGGTTAGAATATATATTAAAAACATTGAATTAAAAGGATATTATGATAGAGACGTTTTTTAGTGCGTGGGCCGTTACAAAATAATTTTGCATAGCTGTTACGAAATTGATATAGTTTATGAAAGATAATTAATTTTCAGTTATAACTCTTTAATTATACATTTATGTTTGGGGTTTATGACAACATTATCATATTTATGCACAATTTGCTTTATTGTTTTCAACATTTCTTTATTGCTTTATGCACAATTTGCTTTATTGTTTTCAACATTTCTTAAATTTTTAACATTTCTTTATTGCTTTATTGTTTTCAACATTGCTTTATTGCTTTATGCACAATTTCCATGCATTAAAATTTTAACATTTCTTAAATTAGTAGTTTTTCAACTTTCAAGAGAATCCTAAATTCTCTTTATAAGTAGTATAGATGGTCATTTTAAAACTCGAGGGCAATTTCATATTTCCCCTATTTAAAGATGGAAATTTCATATTTACCTAAACATGCTTTAAAATCATTGTACAATATGCATTTAATTGTTATACTTTGGGTATGTGAAAAATTAGAAGGGGGGTTGAATAGTTTACCGCTTTTTAATTTGATGTATAGTTTGTTTATAAAAACTTAGATTCGACTTTATGTGATCTCAATATGTGCACAATATGAACAATACAAGTAAGTAAATAAATGATATGAAAGACAAGAGATAAGAGTTAGAAAGATCAAACCACAACACAAGGATTTATAGTGGTTCGGTAACGAAGCACCTTTTCGCCCTACTCCACTCCCCGAGCACCAAACTCGAGAGTTCTCTTCACTATGTCAACAAACTCCCTTTAGGCGGAGAAAACCGTACACAACTAAGCTTACACCGATTTTCGACACTAAGCCAAATGTCGAGTTCTAATCCTAGCTAGAACCAATCTATCACAACTTTTGTATTTTGAGGACTAAAATACTAACCGCACTACTTCACAACAATTCACAACTTCACTTCACTTCACAACTTCTCTTCACTTCACTACTTCACTTCACTTCACAACTTCACTACGCTTCACAACTTCACT
>BQNB010118596.1:0-20963 GCA_026074375.1 Tanacetum coccineum | reverse complement strand
CTACACCCAAAGAACCTAGGGGAAGTTTTGGTGGGTGAGGGTGGTGAGGCGTTCAAGAATGTGATTGAGGATGAACCACATTTCATTATGGAGATCATTGACGATCACTTGCGTCCTTTGACAATGCTCATAAAACATTTTATGAGTGAGCGGAGGAAAATCATTGGTTGACCACATTGGTTGAGATTGTGACAGAAGATGAGGTGGAAATGGTGGAAGAGAGGGTTCCATAACCTCAGGAATAGGTGGTGGTTGATTAGCCAAACGCTTGATAGAGTCGAGCGACGGTTGTGGAGGTGGCGGGTTGGTAGTCCTAGGCGGTAGATATTCGAGAGAGTTGAAGACTAGATGAGGAGAAATAGGAGGTGTAGAGAAGATGAGCTCAACGGGCTCTAAGTTAATGGCTAATGGAGAGTTTTGCTTGGAAGGTTGAGATGGTGCCGGAGGTGGAGAGGTCAACGACGGAGGATATGTTTTGGGAGTGTTCAAAAGATGACCCGAAGACAATCCAAAGAGAGCCATAGAGGAGGTTGGAGGTGACTTAATGGGAGTTGAAGGTGGAGCCGATTGGTAGTCGATGGGAGGAAGAGTATTCCTATTGAGTCGCTTGATATAGGTGGTTGTGAAGTGGGTGGTTTATGAGCTGTGTTGACAAAAACAAACTAAGCGGGAAACACTTTTATGGGCCGTTTTTGAATGAAGTTGATTGCTTTTCTTATCATTGTTGCGATTTAGGCATGATTAGGATCAACGTTCATGACTAATTAGTAAGTGTTGATGGCGCGTGGTGGGACAAGACTACTATTTATTAGAAAATTCCGTTCTTCGAATTGAGGGTATCTATAATCTAATGATTATATGTGGGTTTAAATAAGCATATAAATGATCTTCTAAAAGCCATAAATGAACTATGTACTTACAAAAACGCCCTGATATGAACAATGAACCCGAAAAACACTAATTATGAACAATGCAACTGGATGGGTTTAGGTTATTTCCACGTGGATAATATTTTTTATAATTAAAAATATAAAATTAATTTTTATAATTTATTTTTTGCATTTACCCTACCGACCCATGGATTCGACCTACCCCAACGGTTATATCTTATCAAAAATCCCCTAATTCATTTTTTACCCCATTTGTGTTTGTAAAATCTAGGGTTTACCCATCCCAAATCATAACCCTAATTAATAATCAACAATTAACCAAATTCCAATCATGTCTACCCGTAGGTATCTTTAATTACCCTGAGTATGTAAGTATGGTTTTCCATTGGTCAGGCGAACTGCTTAGACCGATCTCAATCCATGTCGTAGGTTTCTCAATTGTCCTAATTCAAATGTAAGTGATGGTTTGTGGTGTGTTTTATTTATAGTCTCTTGATGAACAAGTGTGTTTTTTTCATAGTTTATCAGGTTCCTGCCAAAAGGAGTTGTGATGCTTTCTATTGGATTGATCCAGAGCTCAATAATGGGTGGTATAAAAATCAGATGATTGAGTTGTACTTGGCGTTAAACCCTTATGAAAGGTATCAGTACATGGAACAGTTAAGGCTTCAAGATCGTTTTGAAATGTTACAAGCTGAACATGAAGTTTATCAACCAGACATGGAGTTTAAGCAGAATGAAGCTAGAAAAATGTTCAAGCTTTTTAAAGAAGATGGTTGTTGTCTTAAACTATTTTAGATATAGTTTATGTATGATGAATTGATGAGGTAGTTTTCCCATTGGTATACACCGTGCGGGTCATTTTACCCCCCTAAATATGCTAATATGCCCCAATTTATGTACTAATCATTCCTTTTGGGTTTATAGTACTTGGATGGTTTTGGAGGAAATACATTGACTTGGGCTCTTGTTGGAGAAGGAAACGGGACAAGATTACAACTCTCACACCCTCAAATTCTTGAAGTAAAATGCGTACAATCAGAATTATCGACTAAAGAAGCCTTTAGTAAGATACGGCGGAAGTGGGTGACGGCCGTCGGATTATCAATTGCGACGTCATCGGCATCCTGTTTCCTATATATACAAACTGTTTTTTTGGGTTTTAAGTGTGTAACTTTGGTGTCGAACCCCCTACTTTTGAATTCGTCTATCGAGCTCTTTAGGCTCGTGTTAGGGTTCATAAACTTTTTGTTATCATCCTTTAAACAACTTGTTTTAATTTTTTTTAAGCTGGTGAAGTCTTCTATCTTTTATTCATTCAATATGTCTATGTGTTGTTTGAATGATTCTGTTCTTCGCTTCCTTATATATTGTTAGGCTGATCCTTTAGTATTCTACTTTATGATTGCATGAAACTTAATTTTGTAGATACTTTTAATTAATGCTTCTTATGATGGTTTGTGCGCGTTAAGCTCTAGAAAACTAGCTATAAAATACTACATTAGCATAAACGTCTAGGGAAATACGAGTGTGTAGAAAGGATACCATCGATAATAGTCTTCATACTACCTTACCCCTAATATGGTTGATCCCTCTTAAATGTTTTAATGAATGTAATGTACTCTTTGGGGCCTTGTTTTTGTTCTTCAGACTAAACTATCTTTCTGGGGTGCTGTTGCATTAATAAGAATATTACACTGTTGGCTATTTTCGAGTAAATTCGTTCATGAATAAGGGAAATACTACACACAGACACAAAGTGTGAAAAACGCAATTTTAAATTAGGAGAAGCAAACTAAGTTGTAGTGTATGATTAAGTAAATGCGTTCGTTTACCATATAGGTTTTCGCCAAAGTAGTTTAGATTTATAATTAGTTTAATTAGCTAAAACCAAAACCAACCTCTCAAAACCTGAATTTTAATTGCTTTCATAAAAATATAAAAAAATTACAAAAATAATCTTTTTTCAACCCCTTAGACCCCTGTTATATTCTATTCGAGCCTTCCAAACCTATTCCCGTAGAGAACGATAACAACCCCTGAGTCTTGCCTATAATACACTATAACGGTTAGGTGCACTGCCTAGGGAGTTGTAAAACTTCTTGTGAAGTTACCACAACCCTCACATCAAGTTTTTGGCGCCACTGCCAGGAATAGTTAGGTTTTGAATTTATCTAGCTTAGGTCTACTCGCTTGATTCCTATCAAGTGAGAATTTTATTTTCTGTCAATTAGCTTTCTTTACTGTATCTTTTCTTTATGTTATTTGTTTGTAAAATCTTTTTGTTGACCTTCATATGAGACAAAAATCCTATCCCTACCCTAGGAGACTATTCCAGACCCAGCCACGAGGGCTATTCAAAACTTCATGAGCTCCCGATGGGAGTAAGTAATATAGTGGTGGCCCTACGATCCGTCACCATTCGGTCTGGTGCCAAATACTGATGCTCTTTCCACGCGACTTCGGTCTATGGATCTAACCATCAATCATCGTATGGATTGTCACAAAACTTGTGCCATTTCACTTGGACCTTGATGTTTGCAAATTAGGGAAAGGATGCGTCTGCGTTTATTTTAATTTTCCCTTCGCGATCAAGCTAGCAATTGTCTTGAACGTCTTCCTGTAGGATCCATCTCCAGCTGGGAGGATCTTACTACTCATTTCCTTGCTTAATTCTTTCCACCGGGAAGGACTACAAAACTTTGAAATGACATCCTGATGTTCCAACACCTTCAGGTGATTCTCTTTCTGACAGCATGGACTCGTTTCATAGGACTTTACTCCAAAAGTCCCCCATCATTGGCATCGTTTATCTTTGGCTCCAAGTCCAAATATTTTATGACCATGTCAATCCCGCCACAAGGTGAACCACCGATCAAGCGGCTGGTGGTAAGCTACGTGACAAAAATGCCAAAGAATCTTGGGAACTATTGGAGGACCTCGCCCTCTATGATAACAAAAGTTGGAATGACCCAAGAGACTTCGCTAAACCGGTCAAGGCAATCTCTTTGCCTCAAGATGTCCCGAGTACATCTGACCGTCATCTTATTGAGCTCGAAAATTAAGTCTAACGCTTGATGGAAGCTCATCTTGCTCCTAAATCACCCGTTCAAGTAAACAAAATCACTTCTTCATGCGAGATCCGTAGTGGTCCCCATGACACTCAATATTGCATGGAAAATCCCGAGCAAGCTTTTGTTAATTATGCATCCTCGCGTAATAACGAAGTGGGAGGTAAACAGTTCACTACAAGCCAAGGGTCAAGAAACTTCAACGAATCCTCTAATGCTTGGAAGGATAAACCAGACTTTAATTAGGCACGAACTCAAACCTTCACAAGTCCACAAGATGGCTCATTTTCCACTTATTCTTCTAGTTATCAAACAAAGTTTGAAAGGGTACTGAGTGATTTTGGTTCTTGTCAAGAGAGAAGACTATCTAGCCTTGGGACTCAACTCAAACAATAACAAGATGATGTGATCAATAAAATTAACACTTTATGAAGGGTTGTTTCTGAAAAGTTTGATAACACGCCCGCTTTTGACACTGCATGAAACTCCATGGCTCGTGTGAACGCCATATCTATTGACCACCTCAAGAAGGAAGCACCTCGAAGTAAGGGAATCAAAAGCCCATCAAAACTACTCTCTCTAAAATATGAATCCCAATCATCTATAGGAAAAAAATAGGAGCTCCTCTTCCCTCAAGCGCATCTATTTCATCAACACAATTACCATTATAAGAAAAGAAGATAAATCTAGAAAGGCAGGTACCATAAGATTTGATGTGGCTGAGGATATTGGCCGCGACACATTTATTAAGGTTGAGAAAAATCAGAATAAGGATTAGACGGCTCTAAAACAGTAATTGAAGAGGACGAGCCACGAGACATAAAACAAAACAAGCCGGATGGCCGACGTGTGGAGGAACTAAGGAGGTTAACGAAGTTGAGATGGAAAGTGAGGAGTCAAAGAAGGAAATTAAAGAAGAAATCAAAGAGGAAGAGGAGGACTGTTAGGATTTCATTTCATCACCAAACACAAAAATTAAGAAAAATAGATTTTAGAGAGAGAAAGTAAAAAGGAAAAATGGACTTAGAATACCTCGACACCTTCCCCACCATAGAGGAGTTAGGTTATCATGAATGGATCTTGAAAAATCCTCGACCTCCTTGGGTTAGTGCTAAGGTAAAAATAGGAAATCTGAATAACATAAAAATCTCATGTATGGTTGGTCAATTCCTCAAGGAACAAGCTTACATTGATTTAGATTCACCAATCAATGTAATGTCTAGGTTTAATTACTACTGGATCATGAGTGAAGGTTTAAGATCAAGAAAAAAAATCCGTCAAACCCTAAGAAAATTAGCAACTTTGTAGGGAGAGTTAAGGGTTAAAAGTCTTTGTAAGTAACTTCACTTATGAATGTGATTTTGTAATAATATAAGATACAACTAGTGTCATAAATCACTACCTTAGAGGAATGGTGTTAGGAAAACCGTTTGTGAAAGAGACAGGGTTAGTTTACAACAAGGAGGTGGGAACGGTCATTTTTGAAAAGGGTAAAGAAAAGGTTATATTCAAGATGCCTCATAAAATGGAAAGGTTTAAACACATAGATTTTGAGGAAATGAAAATTGATTGCATACCACCCATTGTCATAGAAGGTAATGAAGATGACCATGAGAAAACCTATTACTCGGATAGCTTGAATCTAGGACCCCGCGTATAGGCGAGACGAGAGCGTAACTAAAGCCATTTAATGCCTAATCAAGATGAAAAGTAGGAACGATGAAGGAGGAGTCACATAAGGATGTGTGACTCTGAGTCTAGCTACAAGACTCGTTAAATAAACAAAAGCGCTTCTTGGAAGTGTCTTGTGTGTTTTATTTGTAATTACTTGTTTTTATATGTTTGAATTACAAATTTATCATGCTTTGTTTTGTCTTTAACTTCGCCTTAGTTACAATCAAAGGTATTTTGCATCAAATAAGTGTAGGGGAAAATATCCGGTTTATAACCATTTCAAATATGTAAAATAAATTGTTTAGATAATTGGCGTCTTGTGTCAGTTTCGAGTCATATGATTTTGATAATTAATCTCAGGTTTTATGTAGTATTTTCTACAGGAAATAACTAATGGGTTTGCGTGCAGAAATTTTCCCATAAAATGAAGAAAAATTTATTTATAGTGTGTGGAGATGGCGTCAGGATCACGTCTCTAGCACTTGTAAATTTCGTATTTTCTTTAAATTTTTTTGAAAATTAATTTTGTATAATTTCCAAAATTTGTGATTTTCTTAAAAACCTACAGGAAACCACGATTACATTAACACATTCATCCTATCTTTACTGCTTTTATAGAGTCTAAACCTTAAAAGTTTTGTTGTATATATCATTATCCCGCCAATTTTAGGGCAGGTGTAGTTGTTTTCTATCTTTGATTTACATGTTATATTTGATGAGAAGAAGCCCAAGAGTTCTTGGGAGTTTCATATGGACGAATCTTAGATGATGATTTAGCTAGTTATCATTTGTTTCTTCTCCATTATTGAGCAAACTAGTGGAGTACTAGTTTCTTTCGTCCTTTTCTTTTCCCTTTATTTGTTTACGGGAACTTTTAAGAACATTGGGGACAATGTTCAAAATAAGTGTAGGGGGAATTAAGCCTTACAAACTATTCCTTCAGTTGTCATTTGCTTGTCCTTAAAAGGATGTGTAATATATCGAAACATAGCATAGGCAGTAATTTTGACCCAAATTTAAAAAAAGTTATGACACATACCGACGAAAACTGAGTTTTATTAGCGTCTCATGGATAGGAATTATATGACTAGAACAAAAACCCTACCACTCAAAAATTCCATCCCAAAATGTGAGGTATGCTCCTAGATCTTTAAGAATTCAGGTATCCATCTTTGATACCTAAGATAGTGCTACCTTTAGCTTTTTCGAGTTAAGGACTAAGAAATTACACGTGTCGCATTCATGGATTTGATCGTGTATGTGTGATTTTGTCGCCTTTTCTAGAGCATTGGTATCAGTTAAAACTATATGAGAGTGTACCGGTAGTGTATTAAATTCTAGAAATTATTTTTGTGATTCATTCTGAGACCGCATAGTGAGAATTACGATTTTCTAATGATAAGAGGCACGAGGATAAACCTATGTTTTAAACTTGTATTTGTTATTTTGGTCACCTCGATCATAACCCAAAACAGTCTAAAAATGGCAATTATATGCTTGTATTTGTGTTTTGTGTATGCATGTATCGGGATATATCAGGAAAATTCAAGAAAAACCATCAAAAACGGGCAAGCACGGACCCGCAGCGAATCAGTAAGAGTACATAATAAGAAGCCAATGAATCAAGAGCACGAATGCCCGAAAGTTTTAAGCCTCAGTCAATAATCCAGTCAAAAATGGTCAACTTTGAGTCAACTTAAATGTCAACCATAAAAGACATAAACACAAAATACTATATCTATTTCACCCTCCTAGTTCACCAACTGTCCTAAAAAGACACCTACCTCTATTAGGCCATAGGAACCGTTATGGGCCTTTTAAAATAAGCCTTTTCGAAAAACCCATACCCCCGGAGACCAATGTGCCCATAAGCCCAAATTCATTATGCCCATTTTCCTAGTTCATTTCATTTCATTAAAACCATAAGGACTACTCTTACCATTTCCAAAAACCCTTTTACAATAAAAATGGACAAAGAATTGAGAGGGACTAGAAGAGTCAATTGGCCTAAGTTAAAACTGAATTAACTCGTTCAGTTATAAATTTGGCGCCAAGATCCTTTTACTGTTCATTCGTCTCCTACATTTCACCAAACTGTCAAAAACAAAGGGCAAATAGAAATTAAAGGGTGATTTTGGTAATTCAAGAGGACTTCTACAAAATAGCAGGGATATTATAATTCTTAATCATTGCCTCCTCAACTTAAGCTCGTCTCAAGCATAAGGGCACGTCTTGCAAGCAATGAGGGGAAAGCACACATGTGATGGGTTTTTGTGTTTAATCTCCTAACAAAAAATATGCACATACATGTCCATCACATGCAATTGACTTGTGGCAATCCTCTATCACACACAATTGATCAACGGCTCTCATTTACTCGCCAAATGTTTAAAGAATTCCATTTGGTGATGATGATTTAAGGCGTGCGGATCCTATGGAAGCCTTGTATGCTTCCTCTGTACAACTATATATTGGCTCCCACTCAACTAACACAACACACAAGAGGATGTTTTTTTTTAATAGCTTTTGTGTTTAGCGTAAAGTTCGTATTTTTTAAGTTATTTTCCCTTATTTGTTTTGTAATTATCCTTTTGTAAGTTATGTAACGGTTTTTTTGTAAATGAAATTCAATTTTATAAAGTCTCTTAAATCTCACTTTTAAGCTCTCATTTATTAAGCTGATTGTTACTAATATGCTTCCTATAAGCATCAACAACTCTCATGAGGTCTAGATAAGATCATAATGAGCTTAACCATCTTAATCATACTTTACTCTTAAAATCAGGTTAAAGTACTATTTTACCTTTACTTGTGGACTTTTGTGTTTTGGAAGGGGATCTTAATTTGCGATGTAGATCCCATGGACTTATACCCTTGCTTATTAATTAAGCTAGGGAGCCTTGTGTGCCCTTTTGGGTCCTTCTTGTTTCGCCTAGAGGTGTCTTGAAGTTTCTCATTTAATCCTTTTTTTCTAGCCTTAACACATAGTTTTCTGATTTGCTGTCTTATGCTTATTTGTTATTCATCTGCTTATTGGTGGAGTCATCATAGCTTTATTAATCATATAAGCTTATCTTTTTTTCTTAAAAGTTTAATTCATAGTTTTTTATATAGTAATGTTTTCATAAAACCTAATAAACCTTAAATATTAGATAGAATAGTATAGATCTTTGATTTCTAGTTAATCAATTGTTAAATCATGTTAAATAAGATAGTTATGAGCTAAATATTATCTGGTACTTTAGTTTTAATTATTAAATTTCATTTAAAAGCTTTTTGTTAAATCTGTCAAAGCCTGAAAGGGGTGTTTGGCATAAGCCATTTTGACTATCAAAAGTCAAAGTTTTTATGCAATAACAATGGAGTCAGTTGCTATTTCATATCTAATCTAGTAGGAAGTGAGATTTCAAAGTTTAGTTTTAAAAATTTAAAAAGTTATGGCTTATTTTGTCATCTCAGCACCAGGGTACTTTATAGTTTAAGATTTGATTGCTTTATTTTGATCTAAGCTGTCTAGGACCTTGTGTGTGGTTGAATTGTGTTGTATACACTTAAATAGAGTGTATTGTGCAGGCTAAACCCTTAAGGAAGCCTGCATTTGAGTATTTGTGGTATACCATTTACATCAGCAGTACTAACATTAGTTAGTACTGCTGAACTTTTGAGTTTCATTTTAGATTAGTAAATGTAGGATTTATAGATTTAATTTCAAATATATTTGAGTCTTTATATAACTTTAGTTAAATCATAGCTTATTTACCATTACATGCTTAATTTTCTTCTAGTCATATACATCTTGCTTTTAAAAGTCACTAAAAACCAAAAAAAACCAAAAACAGTAGGTAGATTAAAGTAGCTTTTAAATTCTAATTTTTAGCTTATAAGAATAGACTTTTTCATTTAGTTTTATAGTTTTATAGTTGTTAAGTAAGTTTACAAGAGATTAGCTTCTAGATTTGCTTATTGAGTTTTTGAGCTTAAACTGATTTTGTGCTTTTCATGCTTATTCCTGAGTTTAGCATTTTGTCATTCAATTTCAGATAGGTTCTAGTGTTATTGAGCTATTAATCTTTTACATAATTAGTTATTTTTTTTTAAAACACGATTTATAGGCTACTTTATAGAAGACTACTTGTGTTTTTGAAATGTGCGTAATTGAGCTTTTTATAAGCTTGTGAAGTGTAACCAAGGGGGAAATCTCACTTAATCTTTCTGTGTTCAAGCTTATTATAAGCTGATCTTTTAGAGCGTATTAAGGTTTTCAGCTTGTTGTGCTTTTGTTAAATTTGTTCACCCCACCTTAATCTACAACTTTGATTTTATAAGTTTTTAATTTTAAGCACTTTTTGTTCTCAACTTATTTTAAGGCTTATTTGGATTGAGTTTGTAGTCGGGGGTTAGCCTCAGGGTAGAATTGGAAACTTTTAATAGTTTCTAGATTAGTCCATCCGTTAGTTAGTTAGCTTTCCTGTTAGTCCTTTAGGGATTTGCATAGTTAGTCCCTAGTTAGTTAAATAGGTTAGTTTATTTAATTTATATATATAATCTTTAGGGTTTTAGCTTTTATATTAGTTTAATTTATGGTTTATAATCATAATAAAGTAAAAATTAGGGCTTTTATTGTATTAAATTTTTGCTTTTTTGTGGATATATTTGAATTTTTAAAATTTTTAGGTGTTATTTATTTTTTTTAATATTTGTATTACTTTTAAGTTTTTATTTAGTGTAATTTTAGAAAAATATTATCTTTGAATCTAAAAGCCCAAAAAATTGTAATTCCTTTTTCATAAAATTTTCTTTTTACTTATTATTACTTAGGTAAAAATATAATTTCTATTATTTTGTATTTATTTTTTGTTTAGGATTTAATTAGAATAAATAATTTTCTAATTGATAAAAATTCAAAAATTAATCTCTAAAAAAATATTTTTATTTTTCTTAACTTTGTCTTTTATCCTAATTTAGGTGTAGGAAAATTAGTTTAGCAATCGTAGGGTTTAATTTATAGTCTATTTGCTTAATCGTCCGTGTTGTATTTGTTTAACACCATATTTGTTTTTATTGTTTAATTGCATTCATTGAATTCCATATTTTAATTGTTGCTTTTTATTTAGTAGATATGAATTATCAAAAATACTCTTTGCTTAATTCTAACATCTGTAGTCATGCCTAAACGAGGGTTTCTCTATTTTCACTTGTGTTGGGGGATTAGATCCAGCTGGGAGTGCCGCAAGAGGAGGGTGATCATTGGGTCCATGTTTTTATGATTACGTTTGGGTTTGTTGTGGTTGTATAATGGTTGTGTGATTAGTGTAGTTTGCCTTTTGGGTTTTTTCTTAATTGCACTATTTGGAATGATTTTTATGTTTTTGTGTAGTGTTTTGTGTTGCACAGTAAAACTACTATTCACGTGGGAATATACCCTTCATGTTTAAACTTGTATTTGTTATTTTTGTTCCTCGTGTCATAAAAACTAATCCTCACCTCTTTCCAGGCACTCATTTTTTAGTGCAGGATACCCCTAGTCCCCCCCCCCCGAGCCTATCCTTTTAATGGTTCTTGTAATCTTCTAGTGGATTCCAGATCCTTAATGAAAAGCATTGTTTACACCCATACCTATTTGTTACACCCAAATCGCCTTAGCCTTCCTTGTATGTACTCATTTTTAGTACATTATTGTTATCACCATTGTAAACCCAGTTAATTATTGCATGAGTACATAGTTGCTAAGTCAAGTCATTTATTAGTGTATACAATTTTGGGATGATTAGGAATCATGGTAGTTTTTATCTTATGAAGAATTAGGGAAGAAGTCACCTATTACCCCCATTAGAGCTCAATGCGCTCCATGTTTTGTTGATCCTTTCAATTCGGGTCTGCAATTAGTTAATTGTAACGAGTTAGCAAAAAACTCAAGTGTAGGGGTGTATTTATAAACCCTAAGTTGTGTATTATATTTATAAAAAAAGAAAAAAAAGAGAAAAATAGAAAAGAAAAAGAAAGAGTTTGATGTAGAGTTTTGTATATCTTAGTTTATTTATCTTAGTCCTAGAATGGTCGAGTCTTGGATTAGCAATGCCTCAGCGTATATTCTTGTATTTAATTAACTCACCACCACCCCAAATCCACCCAAATATATCCCATCCATTTCCATTATTGTTTAACTTACACCCGAACATCACAACGCTTGGAAAGACCTCTTTGATAGTAATTTCTAGTACTTACACCTAGCGATGTAAGTTTTTGATCCTTTACCAAGCCTATGGTTATTTGTATGCTACGACGGGTAATGACTGTTAATTTTACATTTCCCATATTGTTAAAATTCTTTATACACCTAAGAGAAAGAGAGAATCCAAACACTTATGTGAGGTGCTAGTATATAACTTCCGTGCTTTTAATTATGAGGTCTAGAAGGTTGTGTCATGACTTATCTTTGGAAAGTAAGTTAAATTCCCCTGATACTACTATTGTCTAGGTAGAAAAGCCCATTTGCTTGAGGACAAGGAAATCCTAAGTGTAGGGGTATTTGATGAGGTGTTATTTATACACTTTTTCGGGGTCATTTAACCCCCTAAATCATGGAGATATGCCCAAATTATGTACTTAATCATTCCTTTTTGTGTTTTTAGCACTTGGATGGCTTTTGGAGGAAATACACGTGAATTGGGCTCATTTGGAGAAGAAACGAACAACATTACAACTCTACACCAAATCTCTTGAAGAAAATGTATACAGTGGCTGGAGACGGCGTCATAATTAAATATGACGGCTTCTTAAATATGTCGGCTTTTTAGGACCGTTACAATGGACGAACGTCAAGTTTTTGATGACGGCGGTCAAAACTAACCAACTTAAGAAGCCCTTGAAAGATCATGGTTGGGGTGACGGGTCAGGATTATAACGTGACGAGGACCTCGCTCACCCGTTTTCCAATATATACAAACTCGTTTTTAGGGTTTTAAGTGTGTAACTTTTGGGAGACGACCTACCTTTAGAAGTCGAATGTAACAGCTTTTAGGCTCATTTTTAGGGTGTTAAAACTCTCTTGTATCAGCCTTAAACACATGTTTTAATCAAGTGAAGTCTTCTATCTTTTATCATTCAATATGTCTATGTGTTATTTGATTGATTCTTGTTCTTCGCTTCCTTATAATATGCTAGGCTAGATCCATTAGTATTTACTTATGATTGCATGAAACTTAGTTTGTAGATCCTTTTAATATTGCTTCTTGTAATGGATGTGCGCGTTAGGCTCTTGAAAACTGGCTATAAAATATTACATTAGCATAGACATCTAGGAAAACACGAGTGTGTATAAAGGATACCATCAGTAACAGTCTTCATACTACCTTACCCCTAATATGGTTTATCCCTCTTAAGTGTTTTAATGCATGTAATTTACTCTTAAGGGCCTTGTAATAGTCTTCATACTACCTTACTTGTGCGTTGTCTTAACGGAAGATTACATAGACGGTGTATTCGTGTAATTCATTCATGAGTAAGGAAATACTTACACAGATCATCACAAGTGTGATGAAGCAATAGAATTAGGAAAATCAAACTAAGGAGTAGTGCATGATTAAGTAGATACGTTCATTTACCATATAAGGTTTCACCAAAGTAGTTTAGATTTATTATTAGTTTAATTAGCTAAAACCAAAACCAACCTCTCAAAACCTGAATTTTAATTGCTTTTATCAAATATAAAAGATTTACAAAAATAATATTCTTTCAACCCCTTAGAACTTTGTTATATTCTATTCAAGCCTTCCCAACCTATTCCCCTAGAGAACGATAACAACCCTCAAGTCTTGCCTACTACACTACAACAGTTAGGTACACTGCCTAGGGAGTTGTAAAACTTCTTATGAAGTTTCCACAACACTCGCATCGTAAATGTTGTGGTATTGTGCTTGTTTTTGTAAGATAGATTTAGTGGTTGTGTTGTAATGGTACTAGACTCAAATGCAATGTGAATGCAGCTTTTGACAATATCAATTGATGGTTCCTCTTTTCTTACTTGACCCAACCAACATGTTGGTATTACCTCTTTTTTGTGTGCCCATATCTATCCCTTTGCGTTTAGAATTAAGTGGACCCTCACCTATGTATATGGAATTTGTGGAGGTTTACCTTCAGTTGTTTCAGATTGATCCACATATAAATTTGGTACTGTCTAAGACTTTGAAGATGTTGAAATGCCTGGGGGTTTTGGTCTTGGTTTATTTTGACACCCTTTCTTGTTGTGCCCAACCTCCCAACAAGTGTGACAGTGCATCACCCTACCAACTTTAGAAACATAATTGTCATCTTCTGTAGGATTTCTGATCCTTTGGTTTCTAGTTCTGCCTGGTCTTTTCCTTTCAATTGGTGGTAAAGGTGATGGGTTCTCACAAGGTTTCCATAATTTGGACCCAGGGACTGGCCTAATGGAGTCTTGATAAGCATTATACCATGCTTGTTTTGAAAAAAATTCATTTACCCCCAACTCTGGATCCATGTTCATATTTTAATATACTGTCATGGAATGAACACATGGAATCCCACTTAACTCCTAAAACTTAAAACCATACTTCTTTGTATGCAAATTTACTCCATATGCTACATCCCCTCTTCTGACTTCAACCTCTCTGTATCCACTTGGGTATACAAGCCAATTTATGAGAAATAAAAATAAGTCACATGGTTTTTGTAAACGAATGAATGATAATGACAAAAATGTTAGAGTTTGTTACCTTTACTTTTCCTTTAAATCTTCTAGTTTCCTTCTAATAGATGGAGTTATTGTATCTTCTAGCTTAAATGACACCTTGTTCATATGGCACATTCTTTGCATTATGTATATTCTTATATCCTCTAACATAGTAATTATTGGCTTACCTCTAGCTTGAATAATCCAAGAATTGAAACTCTCAGATATACCATTTTCAAAGGCTACAGAACATCTATCCATTTCAAAGAATGCTCTCCACCAAGAGTTTGGATGTCTCTCTACTAAGCACTTGTGAGCTGGTGGATCTAGTTCTTTGATTTGCTTCATCTTTTTTAAGAACTGTTGTTTAATTATGCAAGATGTTGCACCATAAAATAGTCTCTTATATTGAAGTCCGCTCCACTTTCTTTTGAAGTTGGCATATATATGCCTTGTGCACTGTCTGTGCTCAGAATCAGGTAAAATACCTGATACAACTTCAATTAACCCCTGCAATTGTAATTAATGTTAAAGAAATTAGACTAATTTAAACATTTTTCACTAATTATTGATATAACAACAATTACTAGAATAACAAGCATACCTTGTGTCCATCAGAAAGAATAATGACACCTCCACCATATCCAAGCTCTAAATCATCTTGAAGCAGAGATAGGAACCAAGCCCAATTGTCTTTGTTTTCTAATCCTACCATAGCCCATGCAAGTGGATACATCTGGTTGTTTCCATCTCTACCCATGGCTGTCAAAAGTTCTCATTTGCAAGTATGAGTCAAGAAACATCCATCTAATCCTATAACTCTTCTACATGCATCCAACCAGCCATGCTCAATACCCTTAAAGCAGATATACATCCTTCTGAAGTAATTCTTGTCATCATCCCTGTCTTCAATCTCCAATTGTAATGTTCCACTAATCCCCCATCGTGATCATACAAGGCACGTGCTTTTTCTCTTTTGCACTAACCCATACTAACATTAATTAGGAATTTCTCCTTCATGGAGTTTTGCATGTATGTGTGTGTTAACCATGGATTATCAATTATCTCTCTGGCATAATGGTGAGCAATCTATTTATAAGTAACCAAACTACCCAATGTATAGTTTCTACATCACTTATGATTTGGGTATAAGCTCTTAATTTGAAAGGACTTTTTAGTGCTCATCTAGGATGCCCATAACCTAAATGGATAGGGAACAACTTTTTGTAACCTCTTTTTTCATATTCTTTTTTCTTACTCTATCTTTTCTTAATGGTTTCACTAGTCATATCATTCTTATTGGTTTCAGGTTTGGAACTACACTCAGTATTAGGGGTGTCAAATGGGTCGACCCGACCTGACCCGAACCCGATAAGGCCTTATAGGGTCGGGTTAATTCGGGTCAAACTTAGCTTATCGGGTTTATCGGGTCAACCCGATAGACCCGATAGCCTAATAGGGTCGGGTTAGGGTCCTAATTAAGTTGTTATCGGGTTATCGGGTTGACCCGATAAACCCGATAAGCTATAATGATCTATTAAAAATTCTATTAACTTTTTGACGATATATCTTTGTCTTGTCTTTAGCATGGTTGTTAATTGTTAAGCTTTCCTTACAAAATATGGCAAACTATATCTTTAAATTTGGTTATGGTGTTGAGCATGTTTGCATCAGTTCTCGTTTTTTTTAATGCTTATTTATGTTAATACATGCCTACTGCCCAAAAACTACATGCCTATTTTAATTTATCTGCTTGCTTTCTTTCGTTGTATGATTAAACAAGATAGTGGCTTCTTAGTCAATGTTAAGTTTAGTTTAATTTTAAATGTTATTTTAGTATATGAAGTAAATTGTGGGATGATAATAGCATGTAACCCGATAACCCGATAGACCCGATCCGACAACCCGCAACCCGATAACCCGATACCTTATCGGGTCGGGTTGCGGGTTGTTTTACTTTTTTTCAAATACCCGATAACCCGACACATAAGCCTCAATACCGACCCATAACCCGTTTGACACCCCCACTCAGAATGATCAGGTTTGGAACTAACAATCCAGCTTATCTGAGTTGGTATAAGACAATCAACACCAGATTTTTACCTTAGGCTTAGTCCCTTAAAAGCAGAACACATTTCCCTCATCTACATCTTTACCAACAATTCACTAGCAACGTACTGTATCATTAGGCATAAAACCCATAGCTGTATCTCCAGTGGCTACTTATAGTTTGCCAACATATTTTTCAACTGTAAAGGATTTTCAAACTTCATACCTAAAACTGGGGTGCATTGATCCCATGGAGTAGTATGATCAAATGAGGGATACAAAATGTTTTCTTAGATTTACACTTAGGATCAACAATGCTATCTTCAAGGTCATTTTCTTCATGGATAAACCTACCACCCAAGTTAGTTATGGGATCCTCAATATGGCCTATGAAATTTCCTTTTCTAACAAGCTTGTTATGCCAAGGATCATCAGTTGTATTCTCAGGAATAACTACATTTTCCTCTCCCTCTACTTCAAAGTCAACAATGTCCTTCAAATCTTCTAAGTTCTCATACGTACTAGGTGCATCATCATTAGCATCAGCTTTAAATGGTGTCTTAACAGCTTGCTTTTTGGTGTTTTCTCATTTTGAATCATCTCCATTACATCATAACCATTATGTTCACAATAAAGATCTATTATTGAACCATTTTCATATAATGCTTTAACAAAAAAACCTACATCTTCATCTGTTTTCAATGGTTTAAGACCTGCCAATGGTTCATCAACTAACTTAAAAAAAGATGTAAGTGAAACAAGAACTACCCTTCTAATGATATCAAAAATCTAAACATAAAGCATTCTATCAAAATCAACATCATCTATTACCTTAAAATCACCATTTGTATACTCAAGGGGTCTTTTAACGAACACACCATCATGATAAAGATAAACTGTAAAAGGCATTGTAGTAGAATAAGACGTGAAAGTATAAATAACAAAATTAGGTTTAATTACAAATTAGGGCTTTTTAAATAACAACAAATCTGAAAAAAATTAGTAAATTAAAATGCTATTAAGTTAGTAATTATCACTTACATTGTACTAATTGTTTGATGATTTACCGCATATCTATAGATTCAATTATTATGGTTTTTGTTTTTTGAGAGGGAAATAACGAGTTGGGAGGGAAAAGTGTAAATGATAATGGTTATGGTTTAGGTTAATATGTATAACATAGGATTTTACACTGGATAATATAAATGATTGAAAATATGTCGTTTACCAGCTAAAACGGTAGCAGGTTACCATTATTCAAAAATAATATGTATGGTTAATCGATATGAAACAGTTAGCTATGAAGGATAGTGTATTTGATAATGGTTTGTTTTTGTAAGTACGTAGTTCATTTATGGCTTTACCCATTATATTAGCAGGAAATAGGTTGAAAGTGGAGGGAAATATGGGATTTGAAGTTTAAAATTTGTTATAGAAATTCTTTTAATCACCCAGTTCTGCCGGTACCTTTTCAGAAGGGTACCATCCTTCTTTAAGGTAGGGAACCACGGGTCTGTTGAAAGCAGAAATGAGGAGAGGTGAAGGAAATGCAAAGAGATATTTGATGTCTTTTGTTTTCCAACATATAGATGATCTCAAAAATTCTAGTGTGTGCCTATATGTAAACAATGTGGAGGTGCGGTTATCTCGACTCAAAAAGAAAATATAATATTGAGATAACCTGAAGTCTCCTTAATTTAATGTTGCTACGGTTGATTGTACCCGAAAATACATATTGATTATGTATTTCCTTTAGCATTCAAGAGACATGTCATGATGCATGAGAAAAAAACATGTTTGCTTTGTATTAATCAATGTGAAAGAAAATTCCATGTGCGTCCTATTCGTGAGAAGTATTTTGAATGAATTTTTATCTTTCAGGTTTTGAATGAAATAAAGAAAATCTTTTGATGATGCAAATGTATACATAATAGCACATAGTATGAATACATATAGTAGCGTGATGAAAATTCTTGAAAGTTTTTTTAGTGCAAAAATAGAATCCATGACTCAGATGAGAGAAGAAAAAAAGATCTAACGGAATTACCAAAATTCTTTTAGAGGTCGGGTTTAAGATAATCCATCTATTTGATGGTAGAATCCCGTAGATTCAAAGACCGTTGGTCAAGGCGGGAGTTTTGTAGTGCGGTCAAGAAAAAATCAGAATACGAGTTACTTACGTATACTCCTCGTAAACGTATCATCACAGCACAGGTTGATAGACCTAGAGAACTAGTTGATGTGAATTTTAGGATTTTTCAAGCGTTTGGTTCCATGAGACCGAGTCCTAGCCTAAGAAGGTTGAAAGGTTCACGTTTGAGTGGTTTGGTTCAGATATCAGCAATATTATCTTTGGAGACCTTTTCAATTGAGATGTTTTATTTTTGGACATTATCGCGGAAGAAATGATGTCGAATTTCTATATGTTTGGTACGAGAGTGGAGAACGAGATTTGTACTTAGATCGATGGCACCTTTATTGTCAGAAAGGATGTGAATGTCATTGAGTTTGATGTCATAGTCTACAAGGGCTTGCTTCATCAACAAAGCTTGCTGACAAGCCTTGACTGGGGATACGTATTCTGCTTCGGTGGTAAAGATGGCTAGGGCGGTTTGTGTTGGTCCCTAAAATCATGCAAACATATAAATATATTTAACACGAGATTGATAAGATACTAATAACACAATTAGTACTTTTTAACGTTTAACTCATTATTGATATGAATCAAAGAATTATACCCGGTTATTGGCGGAACAACAACCAGGATTGAATGACAAGTAAACTCTCCTAATATGAACCAAAAGCTCGTTGTTGGCTTTGTGTGTTGTAGGATAGGATGAATCCTATCAACTAATATATTGTATTATTTTTGTTTGTTTAGGAATACATAACTAACTCTTTTACAACCTGATACTATATAGGAAAAGATAAAGCTTATAAGAGAAGCTTTGAAAAGTAAAGTCCCATGTGCTTGTCCATGTGCAGCCATGTGCCCTTCACATCAAAGTACAAAACCAAATAGTTATTTTAACTATTTGCTTTTTAGCCTTATACTTTTGTCTTCCTTTGCTTTTAGCTTTTTAGAAAGTTCCCGCCAATATATCTTCAGGTTGTATTCTTTCACAGATAGTTTTAAGGGGGTTAGTAAGCTATTGTCAACACTTACTAACTCCATCATCCTGATCATGGTCCTTTCTTCACTCACTGAGATCCGCCTCAGGTTGTGTCGAGTCTTTTCTTCAGACTCTAAAGAACTTCTTGAGGATGACTCACTATACATATTTATGTTCAACGACTTGTTTTTCTACTTAGGATGTTTTTTCATACAAATCTTGTATAAGGGACAACTAGGTACTAAATTGACCCAACAATCTCCCCTTATTTGGATAGAAAAATAGCCTAAGTTTGATTAGTAGTAAGTGAGCATAACGACTTCTTCTTACTCTGAATTACAACAAACTAAAAGGCATAAAGCTCGATTCTTTATTGTAGAAGTGAAGCTCTTGCTAAGGCCTTCTTTAGTTTATGAACCACTACATAACTGAAGTGAAGATGCTGCTTGATCTTCTAAGTACCTAAAGAACTGAAGATGAAGTGTCTTGAGCAAACACAAGATGGACTTTCTTTAGCTTCTTTATACTTAGGGGATTATATGTTTAAATCTACTGAGAGACTGAATGGCTCAGGAACTAACCCAACAATCTCCTCCTATTTGAATATACAAATAGCCTAAGTTAGAATCGGTAGTAAGTGAGCATAATAGCTTCTTCTTACTCTGAGTTACAATAATAAAATACAAATAGTTGTATACCTTGTTGTAAATGATGTTTAAGTTCTTTAGTTTTTCTTGGAGATACGTTTCAGTAATTAGACAGGTCGGTGACCGAGTTTCATGACTGGTTCCAGCGTCCAAGGTCATTTCAAACTAAAGGTTCAAAACTAAAAGATGTTTCATTCAGCTTTATGCGACTAGGTTCATCTTGTTCAGCGATCGGGTTCTGTTCAGCGAGGGGTTCACATCTGCCTTTAGCGACATGGTTTAACTCAGCTATAGAGTTCAAAATTGATGGGGGTTCAGTTTGTGTTGTGGGCTTAGTTTTTAAGAGTTTACCTTTAAAGGTTTAATGTTTAATTTGTTTAAATACTATCCCAAAAAGACATGTATACATCCACATACTAACTGAAGCCCACTAAGTACGTAGCCCATTGATGATCACCCACATAATATATATCGCTAGACACTCATTTTATTGGTACCCTTCAATCCCCACATATATTACCCTCATAATATATATCTCGGTTCCTCAGTTCCTTATAAAACTGAAAAACCCTTTTCATTCACTGATTTAATCAACTTGAACAAATCTATACGCCCTTTCCATATCTTCAATTTTGAGGATTCAACGTTGAGATTAGCTTTTCAGTTCCTCAAAAAGCAAACCAAACAACATATCATTAGTTTTATTAAAACTGGAACAAACCCAACTTAATCTCAACTATCCCAAACACCTTTTAATCTCGTCGAATCTAGGGTTCTTCATAATTGAAAGATGGGATTTGGTGTTTTGTTTGGGTTATGATTTG